>CAJQZJ010032904.1:970138-1024760 GCA_907164525.1 Lophiomys imhausi
AGAAAGAAAGAAAGAAAGAAAGAAAGAAAGAAAGAAAGAAAGAAAGAAAGAAAGAAAGAAACCAGGTCATGCAGTGTCTGAACAGTAACTCAAGTTATTCCCATCACTGTCTGAGATGGCTTGCCTTTTAGTCTCGAAGGTTGCAGTGAGCTCAAGTTATAAGCAGAGAGCCTCTGTTGTTGCTCCTAAAGTGCATCACACTGTAGAGTTATATTGTTGAAATCAGATCACAGTACAGACCCCTGTGTTGTAGAATTACAGTGTGAGCTCAATGTAAAATTTCAGCATCTCTCTGCTGGAGACACCTCTTGATTGACAGGGAATGCAGTTCTAAAGGTCACAGTGAGGATCTCTGAGTGATAAGGGGTCATCACAAAATGAATCCAAATCCCTCTGAACCTTCTTTTCTGAAGAGAGCCGACATTGTTCCCTAAGGAAAAGCAAACTATGATTCCTGGCACTGAGAACCTACAATGAGCCCAATGAGGCAGTGGCTTAGCAAGAAGATGCAGGTGTTTTATGATATGCCCTCAACTCCACTCACTATCTGGTACCCAACTCTAATGCCAGCTTCCTTCAGGCTTGGAATTATGCAAATAAAGATGAGCCTAGAAGAAGGGGGTTTATACAGAAAACAACTTGTAGGTGGTGCATAATTTATCATGGTATACCCCTGGAAATTATGTATAAGCAGATATTCCAAAGTTGTAATACAAATACATATAGAAATAGTGATGTAATGTTAACCAAAGAGGATAAAATACAGTTGTGACTTCAATGTGTTAGCTAGGTTAGTTGTAACCACTTCTGACACTGTGCTTGGCTGAGTAATGGAAATGATTCAGTAGTTGTGCATACTTGACAAATGATCCCACAACTACACTGGGATAATTTTTAAGAAGAATCCAAAGATGGATGATATTTTTCCTTCTATTTGTGGTACATAAGTGCATCAAAATGTACTTGATATTAAAAATATAAATCCTTATGCAAAGTTTCACAGCTTCAGAATGGCCATTCTACTTGTAAAAAAGTTCATGGAGATGTATGGAGCTTGGGACTGGGCACGTGTTTGAGTGGTCATCTAGCTGTATGATATTTTATTTGTGAGTTGGTTACAATAATAGATACATATAACAACAGTCCATAAAAAGAGGTCATGAAGTTGAGAAGGCGTGGGAGTCGGCTGGGCTTAGCACAGGAGAAGTTAGATCTGTAAGAATATAGTGGGATAGGTATAAAAGAAACAGTCATGTAAGAAACTCTCAAAAAATAATGATATCAACAAAAGAAAATAAAACCTAAACTCCTTCCCACATATGAAATGTGTTTAAAAAACATCAGTGGCAAGCCTGTTAATGGGCAAGAAAAATCCCTTGCTTCAACTGTAGACAGAATGCTGTCCAAAAAGGACAAAACTTGGAAGCAGGTAAGTTGACAGCCTAGCTCTACCAAGACTAGGGTATGAAAGTCCTTCATAATTCCTATTTTACAATTATTGTTTGTCAGAGATACTGGGTCAAAAGGCTGACGATAGATGCTCTAATGTATTGAGAGAAATTAGGGACTATCCAGGCAGCCAGTTGTCTGTCATTTCTTAGTTTTGGAAGCTGCTGGCTCTGCACTTCCTGATTATTCAGATATATTTATTCTTCTCAGGTCTCTGATATGGTCGAAGACTAGATAGTTATAGTCTCACAGTTAAATTTTAAGTTGTTTAGGAATTAAAAGGATGTTCTAGTTCTAAGAAGATGTTTCTAAGTTGGTAATGAAAGTTAGGATGGAAACTGAGTTAGGCATAGAACTTTAAATTCATTGAGATAGATAGACAATAGAATATTAATATCAGTTGCCAAATATGTATGGACCAGACAAATGAAATGTATGTTATACCTTATAATTTTCATAATTGTGTCCTAATTATTCTTATTGTTTTGTATAGTATTTATTGTTATAAGAAAAAGAGCCTTTTATTGGACTAAAAGGGAGAGGTATTGGAAGGAAAACATATACCTTAAACTTAAAAAAAAAACAAACAGATATGAGAGTGAAGGGGAAGAGGGTAGGAGGGTGGGACCAGGAAGGGAAGGAGGGAAGGGACTATTATTGAGATGTAACTTGAAATGAATAAATGTAAAAAAAAGATAAAAGATAAATAAAACATCTCTGGGGGGAAAAAGAATTTCCAGCTAAGATAACTACTTATTCCAGAGTGGATAATAATATCTAGTACATATACACAATAAATTGTGTTCCTTTGCAAAGAAACAAACAAAAAGCAAAACAAAACACATGACATTTGTGGAAGAATGGATAAAACCAGATGTCATTATGTTATATGAAAGAACCCAGACTTGGAAAAAGGCCTACACTTATTCTCATATGCTGAACGTAGATTTAAAATTGTGTGTGTGCTCATGTATTTATAAATGTGTATATGTAGCCGGGCAGTGGTGGCGCACGCCTTTAATCCCAGCACTTGGGAGGCAGAGGCAGGCGGATCTTTGCGAGTTCGAGGCCAGCCTGGTCTACAAATTGAGTCCAGGACAGCCAGGGCTACACAGAGAAACCCTGTCTCGAAAAACCCCAATAAATAAATAAATAAATAAATAAATAAATAAATAAATAAATAAATGTGTATATGTATTGGCATATGTGTGTTTGTGTGTGTATGTGTGTGTGATTGTAAATCTGTATGTGTATTTGTGTGAGTATGTTTGTGTGTATGTATGTGTGGGCTCATAAAAGTAGATAGAGAATCATGAAAGGAGAAACAGTCTTAGAAGAGGTGGAAAACAGAGGCTGGTGGAGTCCACAGGACACAGAAGCAAAAGAGGATATTATGGGAGGAGAAAATGGGGAGTCAGTGTAGTCAGAGGGTCGCTGGGAGAGGAACCATGGGAAAGCAGGAGGAATTAGACAGCATATCATCATAAACAGGCATATATGAAAATATGATAAAAAACCAATTACTTTGTAAAGTAACTTTAAAAATTAATAACAAAAGAAGAACCATAAGTTAATATGACAGGCCTGTGGCTTGATTAAAAAGCTGATGGATACCCTGACTTGCCAAACTGTTTTCTTTCCATGTTGCCTCTGAGGAATTGGATAGGTTGTGTCTCTGGGTCCCCTGCATCCTTGATTGCTTTCTTTGATTTATCAATACTTCTTTTCTACTTTCTTCCACCTCTCCACTTGTTTCTTCTTGGGACAATTTCTAGATGCCACACTGTTTCTCACCTCAGTGGCTCCTAGGGATGGCAGTGCGATTCAGGTGAAGCCTTGGAGCCTTCCCCAGCACTGAAGTGCATAGAACCTAGAGCTAAAGGCAGCCCTTTCTTTTCATCTTTGTGAGCAGCCCCCTTGTCTCAGAGAGGATCTCTTCAAATTTGAATCTTGGGAGCATGCTTTACTTCACTCTGGCTCCTTTACTGGAAGGAATACCCAGCTGTTTCCCCTAGAGCCAGAGGTCTGTTCTATCATTCTCAGATTCAAGAGAATTCTTTGTTACTCTACCTTAATAAATGGGCTTTACCTGGTGGCCCAGTTGGAATTCTCTGTGGCATGATAACGAGTTGAAAATCAGACAATGTTGTAGTAGAGGCCAGGTGTTCAAAGTATAGTAAACAGCTCCCTAAAGATTAGAAAATGAATATTTAACTAGATGACTACATTTGATTTCCTTCATTCATTTTTTATTATTTCAGCAAAAACCTTTTTGATGGAAATCACATTGACAGTGTTTTAATATCTTCTGGTAAATGAAAGCTGCCACTCCAGTGGGGTTAGCATTTCTTTACAGTGACATTTGGTAAACTCTGGTGGCCAGTGTTTTCTTTATCATAGTTACAACCTAGGTAATTCTATGCAGACTGTACATCAAAGAACACAATTTAACCTAAGAGGTTGATAATTATAATGAAACATGTTATATTAATTAGGTACTGTTCATAATGAGCTTGATGATTGTTTTTTAAGAAGAGAGAAGGGAAAAAAGAACAGCTTAATCTGAGGAGACTTTGAGTACATAGCTATACTTCTTATGTCGTTAGAGGCTAAAGGAACCACAGTATCCATGAAAACAGAACTGCATGCAGTGTATTTTAACCCTTCTCGAAAAGGCAGATTCAAACTGCAAAACTCTGTGGAGTTAACAGTCATTAAAAATTACTAGGTGGGGAGTGTAACCTGAAGTAATAAATAAATAAATTAAAACAAAAACAAAAACAAAATTACTAGTTGGTACAGTTACATTAGAAATGGAGGCGGAAACATTTGCTTTTACATTTCTGCTCCCTCTTGTAACAGTGGCTCCAGAAACACGAAGTGAAAAATCAAAGCATTTGGGAGCCCCACCATCAGATTTTCCTAAGCAGATATTTTACAATTATCACAATTGACAGTCTTCATTTGATTGCCTGTTAGAACTCTGAGGAAAGTCCCAGTGCAGGGCAGGAAGGTGAGTTGTTCTGCACATGTTCAAATTCCTTAGCAGTACTTTGTCACCTCACCTCTGTCCCCTATCCTTGGAGAAGGCCCAAATGTATTGCTCTTGTTCATTTAGTCTTCTGCTGACAAGATCCAAGAACTATAAGAGCAAAAGATAATGCTGTGTGTTGTAAATTCTGAGACTCTCAGAGAAGTTTGAGTCCAATAGAAAGGTTTACTCCAGAGAGAGTTAACAGAGTACAAGTTGTCTGTCCTATTTTGGAGGCTCCTTGCAGTGTTCTCAAGGAATTGAATTAAGCCCACACTTAAGACACATAAGGACTTCTTTTGATCTGTCTCTAAACAGTGAAATGAAGTGAAAACTTTTACCCCACACAAAGGCAATCAATAGCATGAGTAAAACAGTTCAAAATGGAAGTAATTCTCTGAGTTTTCAGCATTTGTTTTGTTTCTGAAGGTTTTGTCTTCACTGCCTTGTCACGTTTGTTAATGGCTCTGGTGAGATTTATTGTATTTCTGAATCTACTCAAACTCTCAAGGAAGCAGCAACTGAGATGGAAGGAAGACTTTCTCTGCTGGGTTAATCTAGGATTTCCAAGCTGGGCTTAGATCAAAAAAAAGAAAACTAAGTTTTCCCAGTGAATGGGGCTCTGGGCTTATTCACATAAAGCTTTTCTGTCACCCACTCTAGCATGCTGCTTCTGATATGCAAAAACCTGTCACTTCTGAGATAAGCCCACTAATCCACCCCTGTCCTTGGCATTCTGTGTTCTGTGGGCAGATCTTTCCGGTGTGTGGATATTTCCTATCACTTGTGCTCAGTGCTACCTTTGTGTCTTAAGCTGATAGCTTTACCTGATGCTTTTTCTGTCTTCCAGATTCAAGGATGGCATCCAGAAGGCTCTGCGAGATGTTCTGAGTGCACCTCCAGGTGAAGCGTTTCTGTAGGTAATCCCTAGGAATGACAGTGCATGTATCACAAACTCGAAGAGTTGTCGGTTTCTCCACCTCTCCCAGGCAACATAGCATCTAACTGAATGTGCAAATCAATAATAGCTTTTTAAAGGTTCATCTCTTGTTCTTAAGAAACTAACCTTTCTTAGGACTTACATGCATGGAAAAGAAAATGCATAGTTTTATCCAAACAGACAGACAAACAAACAAACAAGTCTTCCTATTTCCTTCTACTCTATGATAGTTATCTGAATCACTTGAGATTCTCTTATTTCACAACTAATAATCATTTTGTTTTCTCATTTATTTCATCTCTGTGTTGGAAATTACTGCTGCGAATGCAATGAAGCACCCTATTCTCATGTTCACATTGTAACCTTCCCTTGCCTGACATTGAGTGGCTTAAAGAAAGTTACTTTAATGAATGAACTAATCTCATGAACCGGTTATAAGGTAGGAAGTTGAAAAAGTAGATTGATATCTAGAAAAAGCCCTGGATATAAAAATCTCTTATTGATGACTGAATGACTTCTAGTCTCACTTTCATGGAATTAGCATGTTTTAGTCTTGCAATCAATCATTTTCTTTGTTTTGTTTTTGTTTTTTACTTGAGCAGCACACGGACTCACACCCTGGGTATTCCAATGAGGGAGCCAATGATGCTGCCCCATTCCCTCTGCTGTATATATTGCTCTAGAGGAAGAAGGCCCATACAGGAGAGAGACCTGGTGCATTTGCCTGTCTCAGAGACAGGAGCTCTCACCCCAAGGGCTCTTCCTGTCACTCAGCGTGAATCAGCCTAAGTGTTAACCAGTTGATGATTAGATATTGGAAGCATTCCAAACTATAATTAATTATGTGCTTCTTTGAGACTTGACAGTCTTCACTGTTTTCACAGATGCCCTTTCTCTAATAGTAAACTCTTTGTTTTGTTTTTGCATATCTGACCTTGTATACAGTTTTCTCCCATAAAACAGAAACATGACATAGCATCAAGACAGATCACACATTGCACTAAATGTTTTAAAACTTCTAAGAAGGCAATATGACAACATATAACAGTAGTTTGAAAACTACTAAGAATCTTACAGCCAAAAGTAATGTATCATATCTTTTTCTTTTAAATTATCAATCACCATACTTTTAGTAAACCCATAGGAATTTCTAACTATTAGGCTTGTGGTATAAGATTTTTTTTCTTCCTCTTTTGTAAGGGACTCATGAAAATTTAAATTATTTTTATTTTATTTTCCCTACAACACAGATTGCTTTTGTGTCAGTAAAGCTTCTATAGAGCTTCCTCTCCCACTCATGTGTGTGTGTGTGTGTGTTCCCCAATATCTCCCTTTCATCTTGCTTGCCGCTACAGAGAATAAACTTTAGATAATCCAGATACTTCAACTTTAAAAATGACAAGTCCATGGGATTTTTAGGGATGTGAGGAGATGGGCAGGAAAAAGAACAAGCTCAGAAAAAAACTAAATAGTTCCCAAAGAGCATTTTACTTCCTGAAGTAGAATCTCAAAGCAAACTGAACTAATGTGGAAAAACTTACAATGGAGCTCTTGATATTAGATCCATGTAAGGTATGGTCAGAGGACCTACGAAATTGATGAGCTGCAGGTATTGACCGGTGCATTTGAAGACAACCCATGGGTGAATTCTGAAATGGAGCCCTCTGTTGCATAGTTACTTTGGAAGCTTTAGTGTTATTGATCTATTGAAGACAAAGAGGAAACTCATCTGATCGGTATGCTAAGAAGTTTGCTTCCTAGGGAAGGTAGTCTCATGCTTCCTAACGTTCACTGTAGTTGCAAACACGCCTAGGAAGACAGAGGTTTGAATTATTAAAGAAACCAAGTTTTCTAGCATCAAAACAGAGTATTTTCAATATCATAATTTTTTTACAGCATCTTGTTTGGAAATACACATTTTTTCTTCTTTTTGTGATAAGAGGAGTGAGGGGAGAGTTTCCTGGAATGAGAAAAATTAGCCATAACCTAAAATTCTGTTGAATATATTATGATGTATCCTGGGGTTTACAAAAGTTTATAAAGAATTGGTATTTTAGAGTTTAAATGGTTGCCTTGTTGTTTGATACTGGGTCTGTACCAAAATAATCTACTAAGAAAATCAATGTTGTTGTGGACATTTTTAAACATTTTTGTCTAGATAAGGAGGTATAATAATAATTATCAATTCATACAAGAAGTCTTTTTATTAAAGCATCCTAGTTTCTTATTGTGTCATGAATTGAACTATTTAAATACAGTAATAGAGCATATAATATAGCAAAGAAGAATGAGAGTTTTTTCTGTCTTGGAAGATGCATTTGCTGCACATAACATTGAGGACCTTACTCTCCCACAAGCCTTAGTCCTGTCCTGCCTTGATCATCTTTTCTACCAGAAAAACTTTGGAAACGTTAGAAAAATATCTGCAATTTAGGGTTTCTCAATCTGTAAAGTGAGAATAAAATTAGAACTCACTTGGTAACTTCTTCATAAAGATTAACTCACAAGGAATAAGAAGCACATAAACATGGTCTTAAATAGATACTCCAAGTATGATGAGTGTATGTATTGTTGGAACAATGCTATATAGATAATGTAGTAGAAAACAGATATTGAATTCAAATGCTACACGACCTTGATCAGAACAAATCAGATCAAATCTTGCTCAGTTGGTCAAATGTATCTTACATTTAGTTTACTTTTCTGATGGCAAGACTGCTAATTAATATGACCCCACTTCTCTTAGGAGGATAAAGTCAGACCTGGCAGCATATCAATTACAAGAGGCAGAAATGTGACAAGATCTCCTTTCTGTTTTAACTGGAGTTCCCACTAGTGGTTGCTAATCAGAAAAAGCCTGTCAGAAATCAAAAGTCAGGTAGGAGTGCAGCCCCAGGTGCGAAACAGAAGAGGTCACAGGGCAAGGTAAAAAAAAAACAAAAAACAAAAAACAAAAAAAAACCTCCAGGTCAAATCCTGGCCACAGGAGAGCACACAATAAAGTAAAAGAGTATAAATTGTCACGAAAATATGAATTAGCAGTTGTTCCTAGAAATTAAGTGATGAATCAGTAGCAAGGTTTCCCTTAGTGTGTAAGTAAAATAGTAAATAAGCTGAGTCATCAACATTTTTTACTCTAGTAATAGAGACTGTTTCCCTCAAAGCAGTAAGGCCTCAGAACATGCATTTGTCTGACAATATGGGGGATAAAATTAGACACTTGAAGAAATGCTCAACATCCTTAATCATCAGAGAAATACAACTCAAGACGACTCTGAGATTCCATCTTACCCATGTCGGAATGGCTAAGATCAAAAACTCAAGGCCATGTTTCCACCTGTAAGAAAGTGTTCATCATCTAGTTTATGGAGAAGGTCATATTCATGTCATTGGCCTAACAAGTCTCTAAGTTGAAAAGATAAATAATTTCAAAATGCTTTTATGTATTATTTTGTAAGACCCTTATATATGTCATGCTTCTTTTAGGCAAATAATTTTTGCTCTCTATAACCACTTGCAATCCACTCTCCCTTACAGAGCTCCCTCAGAGATGGCCATCTTAAACCTTCCCTAATAACCTCCTAACCTCCTCTTCTTCTGACCTTCAGACTGTGGCTCCACCTATACCTTTCCCAGGCGCTATATATATATATATATATATATATATATATATATATATATATATTTCTGTTATTGTAGTCTTTTCAGGATCTCATATCTTCACTACAGACTCCCCTTCATAGCACTGGGTATTGTTACCATTGCATATGCTCTGAAGCCATTAGATGATTTATGTCCATCTGTCTGGATTGCATCCTCTGAAAGGACAATTGTAACTCTACTCATAACTTCCATTTCCAGTATCAGTTATTTGAGATCATAGCTGTTGGTGTCCTGCTCATGAAGTTGTCACCTGTGCCGATGAGTTCAAGGTTTTCCCCACTTTCTCTTCTATTAGATTTAATGTGTCAGGCCGTAAGGTAAGGGCTTTGATCTACTTGGACTTAAGTTTTGTACAAGGTGATAAGTATCGGTCTATTTGCATTGTTTACCTGTCGACATCCAGTTAGAGCAGTAACATTTGTTGAAGATGCTGTCCTTTTTCCACTGTACGGTTTTGGCTTCTTTGTCAAAAATTAAGTGACCATAGGTGTGTGGGTTCATTTCTGGGTCTTCAATTTGATTCCATTGATAATTTTGTCTGTTTCTATACCAGTACTATGCTGTTTTTATTACTGCTGCTCTGTAGTATAGCTTGAAATCTGGGATGGTGATACCTCCTGATTTTTTTTTTAATTGTACAAGATAGATTTAGCTATTCTGGGGTTTTTGTTATTCCATATGAAGTTGAGAATTGCTTTTTCCAGGTATGTAAAGAATTGTGTTGGTATTTTGATTGGAATTCCATTGAATTTGTACATTGCTTTTGGTAGGATGGCCATTTTTCTTATGTTGATCCTACCTATCCATGAGTATGGGAGATCTTTCCATCTTCTGATGCCCTTTCAATTTCTTTTTTGTTTTGTTTTGGTTTGCTTTGGTTTGGGTTTTTTTTTCATTTTTTAAATATAATTTATTTTTTATTTCTTCAAGTTACATCTCAATCACAATCCCCTCCCTACTCCCCCTTTCCACCCTCTACCCCCTCAACCCCCCATCCTCTACCTTTTTTTTTTTTTAGTTAAGGTATATCTTTTTCCCCCCAACAGCTCCCCCTTTCAGTCCAACAAATGGTTCTTTCTCTTATAACAATAAATGCAATACAAAACAACAGAAATAAATAGGCCACATTTATGAGAGTTCTATGGCTTAGCATACATTCCCAATGTTCAGTCCATATGTATTTGGCACCTGACTTTAACATTCTACTATCCAAAATCTCCATGAGTTTCTTCAAGGACTTCAAGTTCTTGTCATGCAGGTCTTTCACTTGCTTGGTCAGAGTTATCCCCAGGTATTTTATGTTGTTTGTGGCTAAGCTATCATAGCATTTCCCTTTGATGTTCCTTGTTTATTCATCATTTCCTTCATCTGTCAGCATCAATTTGTGTAAAGAATGGAAATTTCTAACATTAGACTCCATGATGGAGATCTGTTCTAAGTTCTGAGATGTTAGAATATAGACATGATGGTTTCTCCAATAAAAAAACATTCTTTTATATTTATTTATTACTTTAAGTTACATCTCCATCACAGCCCCCTCCCTGCACCCTCTCAGTCCCACCCTCCCACCCTCTACCCCCTTTCCCACGTATCCTATTCCTCCAGTGTGGGGTGTCCCCACATCTCAGCCCACCACAGTTCATCAGTCATATGAGGGCTAAGAGTTTTCTTTTTCACTGGGGGCTTACATAGTTGCTCCTCTAGGGCAAAGTGTCCCACCAACAGGCAGCAAAGTCCATGTTCCTGTTCCTTTCAGTCTGTTGGTTGTAAGGTAGTTATCCTGTACTATATGACTAAAATCCAGTTATAAGTGAATGCATGCCATGTGCATCTTTCTGGGTCTGGGTAGTGCAAACTTGTACAGCCACTTGGAAATCAGTCTGGCTATATCTTAGAAAACTTGGAATAACCCTACCTCAAGACTTAGCCATACCACTCCTGGTTATACATCCAAATGATTCCTTACCAAACCACAAGGGCATCTCCTCAACTATGTTCATAGCAGCTTTATTTGTAATAGTTAGAAACTGGAAACAAGCCAGATGCCCCTCAACAGAAGAATGTACAAAATAACTGTGGTACATTTACAAAATGGAATACTACTCAACTATCAGAAACAAGGAAATCATCCAATTTGCTGCCAAATAGATACAAAAACCTTTTAATCTATCATTATAAAAGACAATACAAGAACTAAATAACTAAATTCACAAGTAGTTATTTGTACTGCAGAGCAACAGGTGAGACTTTAATAAGACCAAGAACATTTCTAGTTGTTTTTAGAAACTATTGTAGTTGCATTGGATGGGGAAAAAGAAAGAAAACTAAGCTCAAAAAACTCAATTCTGTCCTTTCTAGACTACAACAAAGATACAACAGTCCTATCTCATGTATACAGCTATTTATGGACTTTTATTAGTGTTGGTAGAATTTGTTGAGTGCGCCACTTAAGTAATTTGCCTTCAGAATTCACTACAAATTTTCAAACTTATTTTAAATAGTATGTCATGCATATGCACAGTTAAAACACTCCGATATTGATAGACAGACATTAATAAATAGCTTTTTCCACTCACGATTACATGTGTCTCCTCTTCCTCAAATTCTTTTAGACAGTAAAAAAAAAAAATCCTGTATTGATTGAGTGATTTGCTCTTTTTAGCTGATTTTACTGGGCTTTTATTTTTTTGTTTTGTTTTGTTTTTTTTTTTGCTGAGCCCACGGATCTTTTTTTTTTTTAATAAGTACTTTATTTTTTTTCTTCAAGTTACATCTCAGTCACAACCCTTCCCTATTCCCCCTTCCTGTCCCACCCTTCCACCCTCTTCCCGCCCAACAGCTTCTATTTCATTCCAACAAACGGTTCTTTCTCTTATAACAGTAAATTCTATACAAAACAGAAGAATTAAATATGCCACATTTATGAGAGTTAAATGGCCCAGTATACCTTCCCAATGTCCAGTTCATACATATTTGGCCCCTGACTTTAACCTTCTACCTTCTAACCATCTCCATGAGTTTAAAGTTCTATAACTGACTTAGTTTTCATACTAATTTGCATCACTATTATAACCATCTTCTTAGATCTAGAATGCCCTCTTGATTCCTAAACAACTCAAAATTTAGCTATGAGACTCAAGCTGTCTATTCTTCAACCACCTCAGAGACCTGAGAAGGATAAATATATCTGATTATATAGGAAGTGCAGGGCTTGCAACTTCCAATACTAAGAAATTACAATCCAGTGACTACCTGGACAGTTCCCATTTTCTCTCCATACATTCCAGCATCAGTCTTCAGTCTTTTGGTCCTGTTTCTCTGACAGACATTTGTTGTAGAGCAGGGATTATGAAGGACTAACCTACCCTGTCTTGGCAGAGCTAGGCTTTCGACTTCCCTGCTACCAAGTTTTGTCCTTTTTGGACAGCAGTCTGTCTGCAGTTGAAACAAGGAGTTTTTACATGCCAAGAGATAGGCTTGCCACTAATTCAACCATCTCACACTGGAGATTCTTCGATGCTTTTCTTCTACTTGGAGTAGAATAGGGGGTGCTGTCAGGAGCTGATATGTCACGATATCAAAAAAAAAAATCTTAATTTAAGACCACATCTTTGAATGCCATATTCTGCAGATCTCTTGGGGTTTTTGAAGATGCCCTATCTATCTCTTGTATTTAGATAAGCAAATGTTGCTTGTCTCTTAACAACTTGATTACTGAGTAGCTTAGAGAATATCTGTGATAGACTGTCATAGTAGCTAACAAGGTGACATGCATGCATGACTAGGAGTTTGTTTTTTTTAACTATCCTAAACAGTTTAAGACGGTTGGTATCAAGAGGCCAGAGCTTCACATTTCATTTTTAAGTATCTCTAGGTACGATACCATTAGGAAGCGTTACCTTAAATTTTGTATCAATATACAAAGATCTATTCAAATGTGGCCAAATATACTCTTAATTTTGTATCAAAATACAAAGATCAATGCCTATGCGGCCCAATACAATCTTAATATTGCATCCATATACAAGGGTCAATACCACTGTGGCCAACTATAATCTTAATTTTGTATCAATATACAAATATCAATACTGACGTAGACCAATACAATCTTATTTTTGCACAATAAACAATGGTCAATACCACTTTAGCCAAATATACTATTAATTTTGTATCAATATACAAGGGTATAAGGGCATATTCAATAATGTGACCTTTCTTCTTGATCCTTCCTGTGCTGTCTATGTCTCAATTTTTCTCAAGTCCGTGCATTCCTACATAGGAGATAAAGAAGGATACAGAAAAGGGAAAGAAGGAATACCCTGGGTCTAACCTCCAAAACCCATTAAACAGGACCATTTAACAACTTGTAATCTCTTCCCCTAAATAACAGAGTTTTCAGTTGTCCTTCAAATAACCAAAAAAGGGGGGGGGGCGGAGAAACACCCTCTCCACGCTCTGGGTATGGGACGTCGCTCTCTTAAAATGACTTCCTGCTGATTTGGGTCGTAGTAAACCTGTTTGGGGCCCAAACCAAAATGGAAAAATGGTTAAAAATGTTAATACAATCCTTTTATGTTCAGTCCTTCTGTTCTCAGCTGTTTAGATGTCCTAAGGAGTTTGTAGGCAGAAGCTGAACTCCCAGGCTTTACTGAGGTTCTGGCTGGGGCATTGTGTAGAGCTGAATGGTCTTAGCGATATTGAGTTTTTGTGGTTGTAGGCTTTTGATGGAGACTGCTATTGAGGGAGTCTGTCAGGCTGAATCATCTGGGTCACTCGTCTTCTTTTGGTTTCTGATTCTGATTTCTGCTGAGGTTTCCGTTGTCCAGTTGTCCCTGGGTTCCTTGAATGGATGCTTTGATTCTTCTGGAAAGATAAGAACAGAGCCCTGCCCTAATCCCCACTTAGGGACAATCGCCCTCTTTTTTTTTTTGGGGGGGGGGTAGGTAATATTTCTCCTGAAGCAAATTTGGTTTTTGACCATATATAAAGTGTTATCTTTCAATCTGGTTTAAAGAAGAAATTATTTTGTTATTTTGGAGCTAAAGTGTATTTATTTTGAGGTCTCGAAGGATAATTTGTTTGTGTTGTGTGGGCCTTTTGTAAGTAGCTTTTAAACTTAAGTCCTTCCAAATCCTATGTGTGTGTCTCCGCATTCTAATTATTGGGATCAGAGACCTGTGGTTCCCATCTGAGGGGATTAAAGATGTGTTCCACCACTCCTGGATTGAAGTTTTTCTTTATTTAGAGTTTGTTTTGATTCAGGCTGACCTTGAGCTCTGAGGTCTGCCTGTTTCTGTCTCTAGTGTGTTGGGGTTAAGGGTGTACTCTTCTTGAATGATGGGATTAAGGGTGTGTACCCTCACCACCCTTTTGCGTGTAACTCTAGAATTTATAAGTCCACTAACTCTATGGTGCTCCTCCCGTCTCTGCTGAAGTTAAAGGCATGGGCTAACACCACATTTCTCCTGTATTTTACCTTAGCTCTACGTTTTTTTGACACTTGGAGGTTCATAAAACCAGGTTGAACGGCTGTGTCCTTTATTTTATTTACAGTGTTTTAACGTTGTTACCTGCTTTTTTTTAATTAGTAAATTTATTTGTTTGTTGCTACAGGTTACATCCTTGACATATTGTCCTCTTTTCCCGCTTCCCAGCCCCACCCTCCATGCTCTACTCCCTGACCCTTCCATCTTGATCCTCTGGGGTGGAGTGTCCCTGCATACCAGTCTCTCACCACAGATCAGGAGTCATATGAGGGCCGAGAGCCTCTTCATTCTCCGGGGGCCTACGAGGCAGTACTGCCAGTGAAAGGTGTCTCCTTGCTACTGGGGGAAAACTGAAAAAAAAAAAAACCAACAGACACACAAACCCACAAAAACAAAGAACAACAACAAAAAAAGAGAGGAAAAAGAAAGAGAAAAAAGAGGGAAAGGAAAAAGAAAAAGAAATGAAAAAAAAGAAAAAAATTTATGTCCATGTTCCTTTTGGTGTGTTGGTTGTAGTACAGATATCCTATACGATATACGTAAAATCCTACTATAAGTGAATAGATGCCATGTGCATCCTTCTGAGTCTGGGTTAGCTCACTCACGATGAGCTTCTCTAGATCCATCCATTTGGTTGCAAATTTCATGATTTCATTGTTTTTATAGCTGAGTAATATTCTATTGTACAGATGTACCACAATTTTTTAATCCATTCTTCAGTTGAAGGACATCTGGGTTGTTTCCAGTTTCTAGCTATTACAAATAAGGCTGCTATGAACATAGATGAGGAGACTTCCCTATGTCTCCGTGAGGTGTCCTTTGGGTGTATACCCAGAAGTGGTATAGCTGGGTCCTGAGGCAAAGTTATTCCAAGGTTTCTAAGATATCTCCAGACAGACCTTCATAGTGGTTGCACAAGTCTGCACTCCCACCAGCAATGGAGGAGGGTTCCCCTTTCTCCACACCCTTGCCAGCATGTGCTGTCATTTGAGCTCTTTATCTTAGCCATTCTGACAGGTGTGAGATGGAAACTCAGGGTCGTCTTGAGTTGCATTTCTCTGTTGATTAAGGATGTTGAGCATTTCTTCAGGTGACTCTCGGCCATTAGGGATTGCTCCTTTGTGAATTCTCTATTTAGCTCCATCTCCCATTTTTTGATTGGATTATTTGGTTTCTTGGCATTTAGTTTCTTGAGTTCTTTGTAGATTTTAGATAATAGCCCTCTATCAGATGTGGGGTTGGTGAAGATTTTCTCCCAGTCTGTAGGCTGCCGTTTTGTTCAAATAACAGTGTCTTTTGCCTTACAGAAGCTTTTCAGTTTCATGAGGTCCCATTTATTGATTGTTGATCTCAGGTCCTGAGCTGTTGGTGTTCTATTCAGGAAGTTGTCACCTGTGCCAATGAGTTCGAAGGTTTCTCCTACTTTTTCTTCTAGTATCTTTAGTGTGGCCGGCCTTATGTTGAGGTCTTTGACCCACTTGGAATTAAGTTTTGTACAAGATGATAGGTATGGGTCTAATTTCATTCTTTTACAAGTGGACATCCAGTTGGACCAGCACCATTTGTTGAAGATGCTGTCCTTCTTCCATTGTGCGGTTTTGGCTTCTTTGTCAAAGATTAGTTGGCCATAGGTGTGTGGGTCCATGTTTGGGTCTTCAATTCGATTCCATTGATCCACTGGTCTGTTTCTATACCAGTACCATGCTGTTTTTATTACTGTTCCTCTGTAGTACAGCTTGAAATCTGGGATGGTGATACCTCCAGATGCTTTTTTAATGTACAAGATTGATTTAGCTATTCTGGGCTTTTTGTTGTTCCATATGAAGTTGAGTATAGCTTTTTCCAAATCTATAAAGAATTCTGTTGGTATTTTGATAGGAATTGCATTAAATCTATATATTGCTTTCGGTAGAATAGCCATTTTTATTATGTTGATCCTACCTATCCATGAGCATGGGAGATCTTTCCATCTTCTAAATGTCTCTTCCATTTCTTTCTTCAGGGGCTTGAAGTTCTTGTTGTATAGGTCCTTTACTTGCTTGGTTAGAGTTATCCCCAGGTATTTTATATTGTTTGTGGCTATTGTGAAGGGGGTTGTTTCCCTTATTTATTTTTCGGTATGCTTGTTTGTTGTATAAAGAAGGGCTTCTGATTTTTTTGAGTTAATTTTGTATCCAGCCACCCTGCTGAAGTTGTTTATCAGCTGTAAGAGTTCTTTGGTGGAGTTTTTGGGGTCGCTTATGTATACTAACATATCATCTGCGAATAGGGATAATTTGACTTCTTCATTTCCAATGTTTATCCCTTTGATTTCCTTTAGTTGTCTTATTGCTCTAGCAAGGACTTCAAGTACTATATTGAAGAGATATGGTGAAAGTGGACATCCTTGTCTTGTCCCTGAGTTTAGAGGAAATGCTTCAAGCTTCTCTCCATTTAATTTGATGTTGGCCACTGGCTTGCTGTATATTGCCTTTATTATTTCTAGGTATGGTCCTTGTATGCCCGTTCTCTCCAGGTCTTTTAGCATGAAGGGGTGTTGGATTTTGTCAAAATCCAAGATGCTTTTTCTGCATCTAACGAGATTATCATGTGGTTTTTTTTCTTTCATCTTGTTTATATGGTGAATTACATTGATAGACTTTGGTATATTGAACCATCCCTGCATTCCTGGGATGAAGCCTACTTGATCATGATGTATGATATTTTTGATGTGTTCTTGAATTCGGTTTGCTAGTATTTTATTAAGTATCTTTGCATCTATGTTCATGAGGGAGATTGGTCTGAAGTTATCTTTCTTTGTTGGGTCTTTGTGTGGTTTAGGAATCAGAATGACAGTGGCCTCATAGAATGAGTTTGGCAGTGTTCTTTCTGTTTCTATGTGGTGGAAGAGTTTGAAGAGTAATGGTGTTAGCTCCTCTTTGAAAGTCCGGTAGAATTCCGTGCTAAAGCCATTTGGCCCTGGGCTTTTTTTGGTTGGGAGATTATTAATGACTGTTTCTATTTCCTTAGGGGTTATTGGGCTGTTTAAGCTGTTAATCTGATTTTGATTTAGTTTTGGTAGGTGGAATTTATCGAGGAAATTGTCCATTTCGCTTAGGTTTTCAAATCTGGTGGAGTATAGATTTTTAAAGTAGGACCCGAATATTTTCTGGATCTCCTCGATGTCTGTTGTTATTTCTCCCTTTTCATTTCTGATTTTGTTGATTTGGGTTTCTCTTTGCCTTTTAGCTAATTTGGCTAGGGGTCTGTCTATTTTGTTGATTTTCTCGAAGAACCAACTCTTGGTTTCATTGATTCTTTGTATAGTTCTTTTTGATTCTAAGTTGTTGATTTCTGCCCTAAGTTTGATGATTTCCTGCCTTCTGCTCCTCCTGGGCGTGTTTGTTTCTTTTTTTTCCAATTCACCCAGCTTAGCTGTCAATTCACTAATATGAGCTGTCACAATTTTCTTTTTGAATGCACTTAGTGCTATGAACTTTCCTCGTAGCACAGCTTTTATTGTATCCCATAGCTTTGGGTATGTTGTGTCTTCATTTTTGTTGGATTTTAAGAAGTCTTTGATTTCCTTCTTTATTTCTTCCCTGACCCAGTGGTCATCCAGGAAGGAGCTGTTCAATTTCCATGTTTGTGTAGGCTTTCTGTTGATTCTTTTGCTGTTGAAGACCAGCTTTATTCTGTGGTGGTCTGATAAGATACAAGGTGTTATTTCAATTTTCTTGTATCTATTGAGACTATCTTTGTGTTCAACTATGTGGTTGATTTTGGAGAAGGTTCCGTGGGGTGCTGAAAAAAAGGTGTATTCCTTTGTGTTTGGGTGAAACGTTCTGTAGATGTCTGTTAGGTCCATTTGTTTCATGATCTCTGTTAGACTCAATACTTCTCTGTTTGGCCTCAGTCTTGATGATCTGTCCATTGTTGTGAGTGGGGTGTTGAAGTCTCCCACTACTAATGTGTTGTGATCGATGTGCGATTTAAGTTTTAGAAGTGTTGCTTTTATAAAAGTAGGTGCCTTTGTATTTGGGGCATAGATGTTCAGTATTGAGATTTCCTCTTGATGAATATTCCCTTTAATGAGTATATAATGCCCTTCTTTGTCTTTTTTCATTAACTTCAGTTGGAAGTCTGTTTTGTTTGATATTAGGATGGCTACTCCAGCTTGCTTCCTGGGTCCATTTGCTTGGAAAACCTTTTCCCAGCCCTTTACTCTGAGGTAGTGACTATCTCTGGTAGTGAGATGTGTTTCTTGTATGCAGCAAAGGGACGGGTCTTGCTTGTGGATCCACTCTGTAAATCTGTGTCTTTTTATTGGGGAGTTGAGACCATTGATGTTGATGGATATTAGTGACCTGGGGTTGTTGTTTCCCATTAGTTTGGTATAGGTGATGGTCCTGTGTCTCTTTTGGTTTAGTTGCTGAGGGGTTTTCTATTCCCTTTGTTTTCTTGGGTGAAGTTTTCTTCTCTGGGATGGAATTTTCCTTCTAGGATTTTCTGTAGGGCTGGGTTTGTGGGGAGATATTGTTTAAATTTGATTTTGTCATGGAATATCTTGTTATCTCCATCTATGTTGATAGAGAGTTTTGCTGGCTATAGTAGTCTAGCTGGGCACCTATGATCTCTCAGGACTTGTAGGATATCTGTCCAGGCCCTTCTAGCTTTTAAAGTTTCTAAGGAGAAGTCAGGTGTAATTCTGATGGGTCTGCCATTGTATGTGACTTGGCCTTTTTCTCTTACAGCTTTTAATATCCTTTCTTTGTTCTGTACATTTGGTGTTTCAATTATTATGTGGCGAGAGGAGTTTCTTTTCTGATCTAATCTGTTCGGTGTTCTGTAAGCCTGTAGGATTTTTATTGGCATCTCTTTTTTCAGGTTTGGGAAGTTTTCTTCTATGACTTTGTTGAAGATATTTCCTGGACCTTGGAGTCGGGAGTCTTCTCTTTCCTCTATGCCTATGATTCTTAGGTTCCGTCTTTTCATTGAGTCCTTGATTTCTTGGATGTTGTGGGTGAGAGATTTTTTAGCCTTCTCATTTTCTTTGGATGTTGTACTGATTTCTTCCATCGAATCTTCCATGCCTGAGATCCTGTCTTCCATCTCTTGCATCCTATTGTTGATACTCGCATCCGTAGTTCCTGTTCTCTTCCCTTGGTTCTCCACTTCCTCTTTTAACTCTGACTGTGTTTTCTTTATTGTTTCTATTTCTATTTTCATGTCTTGTATGGTATTGTTCGTTTTGTACATTTCCTTCTCCAGCATACTTGTTTTTGTCTGAAAATCTTTCATTGCTTTGTCTTTTTCCTGTTCAAGCTCTGTCACCTTGGCTTGGAGTTCTTTAATGGTATTGTTCATTGTTTTGGCTTGTAAAATTGTGGCTTCTTTGTATACCTTCATAGATTTAAGTTCTTCTTGAAGGGACTCT
Source organism: Lophiomys imhausi (assembly GCA_907164525.1). NCBI lineage: Eukaryota > Metazoa > Chordata > Mammalia > Rodentia > Muridae > Lophiomys > Lophiomys imhausi. The sequence continues at coordinate 990,124 of CAJQZJ010032904.1, forward strand.
ATCACTTTCCATAATGCAGAATTGTCATCGTTTTCATGTGTTACTGTTGGTGTGAGGTCATCCGAATTGGATGAGCTAGGATAATTCTGCTTTGTTTGAGTCATATTTCCTTGATTTCTATTTTTTCTTGGACCTTTGGCTATGTGTGTGTGTTTAGCTGTCTGTTTTTGTCGTTTTCTGTGTTTGGATCCACAGGGGATGCTTTGGTGAAGGAGTTGAATTGCTTGGCTATCTGTCCTTGCTTACAGGGTGATCACAGGGTCACTGTGGTTTTAATAGCCTGAATCGTTGTGAGCTGGTGCAGCCTATCCCCAGGTAGTGAGTAATGGTCCGGGATTGTTTCACTGCTCCCTGTTCAGACTTCTCTATTTTGCACACTGAGTGATCAGCCTTCAATGGTTCTGATGGTATTGACCTGTTTGCCCAGGCACAGATTTTGTGGGCTTTGTTTGTCGTCACGGAGGCTGACAGGCCCCGGCTCCACATCTAATGTGTCTGGGTTTACCCGAATACAGCTATGGTCCCCTGGCTTCTGGTTACTCACTAGGCTTCTCTGCCACAGGCCTGGCCGCTTCCCTCCCTATCTGCTCCGCTGTGGGTGGGCGGAGCTTCGGCTCCTCCCGCCTTCAGAGCCGGCCTCCCGCCCTAGCTGCTTTGCAGTGGGTGCTCCAGGCAACAGCCCCACCCACCAGCGCCCGCTTCCCTCCACAACTGCTCTGCCCGCCCACCTCCTGCTCCAGCTCGAGCTGCTGCGGATCACCCGCTGAGCTCCCTTTTTCTTCCTTATTAAGACTTCAACTATTCTGCAAAATTTCCTAAGTAGTTATAAGGTCTTCCTGAGGTGTGGGAAGCCCAGTAGGCTAGTGGGCGATCACCATGTGGCCTTTGATTCTGCCTGCTGTGTGTTGGGATCGATCTTACCAGGCGCCTCTCCAAATGGGAGTTCCCGAATCCCAGATTTAGTGACTTCCGTGTCTGCAAGAGATGGGGGGAGAGCCTTGCCCTGGGACTTTTAACAATCCTTTGGGAGCTGTGCGTGTTCCCGGAGGAGCCAGACCCTCCGGTTTTTGCACAGTGTCCCACAACTCTGTGTTTTCTATGGCTCCTCTCTCCCACATTCAAAATGCGTCCGTGCAGTTCACTGCCATCTTGGCCCCCCCTTACTGGGCTTATTTTAATAGTACATTCCAATAGTACATTTTAAAAGTGAGTATGTGAATATGATCAAGCTACTTACACTTTCTGAGCTAGCTACTTATATTTATAACCTTGAGGTTACCTTTGATCCTAAATCAGCTTTTAATTACAATTGTAGTTACATTGGGTGAAAAAATTATTCTATTACATCTAGAACACAGCAAGGATGTGACCAGTCCTATCTCAGGAGTACAGTTATTGTAAAGCCTTTATTACTGATTACAGTTGGTTTATTATAATTCATTGTTCACTGGTCTTCTAGGCTATTTATTTAAGGTTCTATTCAACATTACAGCTGCTTTTGCAGCTGCTATTCCTTCGAGATTCCATGTCTTCATGAGAGTAACTGGGATCCTATTTGGAAGAGGGTATAATTGGTCTCAAGGCAGGCACTTAACTTGGTGTCCCCTGGAAGGTGGTACAAGCGTGTCCATTAATTCCAACTCTAAGGGGTTCAGAATGTAAACACAAAGGTAGATGAGCACTTTGAGCAATATAAAAGGACATCAAAACAATGAAGCCATTTGTCTATCTTTCTCCTTGCGGAGTTGTCTCTCTACATTCAGTTTTCTCTTCTTTGTATTAGATTCCCATTTTATAACCATAGTTTTCAGATTGCTTAGTTCCAAGTCAAGTTTTCCTACCTATTTTACAAATGAGAAATAATGCATCTTTGAGGTTTTTGTAGAAATTATTCATTTCATAGGAGTTCCTGGTCACCCCCTATGTGTCTTCAACAAATTTTGCTATGTCAACAAGTAATTATTCTCAAGGAAAACAGAAATAAAGCATTTGGGCTCTCTTTGTAATCTCAAGGAGTTCCAAGTCTTTTCAAGAAGTGTCTGAATGAAATTTTGTCCAAACCATCTGATGCATGAGCAACTAATTTTCTAGTGCAAAGTGACAGAATGATCCAACAAGTTTGAGATGTAGAGATTGATAGGCTATTTGAGAGATGGTAGTATAGCATGGACTGAAAACAGGGTTCCAAATGCCTTACAATGCTAGGGCTATTATATATGTTCTCTACCTATGTAATTCAATTTTTTGACCAAACACCATTACCAAGACAACTTTTAAAATAAAGCATTTAATTTGAGATCCAGAGAGTTTCATGACCATCATAGTAGGGAACATGGCATCAAATAGACAGATATTGTGCTAGAACAGAATCTGAGATTGTACACTCTAATCTATAAGCACAGGTAGAGAAAGAGAGACACACACTCTCTCTGGGAATCGAATGGTGTGGGCTCTTGTAACCTCAGTGCCCACCCCAGGGAAATATCTCCTCCTACAAGGCCACACCTAACTTTTCCCAAAACATTTTCACCAACTGGAGCTAACTATTTAAACATATGACCTATGACCTATATGACAATAAACCTATAGGTGTCATTCTCATTCAAACCACCCGGGAAGGGTATTATTCTGTTCTGATGACTCCTTAGTCACCTATAGAGTGTGTGGGAGAGGGAGGGGTGTTCAAGCTGTTGAGGCCTAAACTGTCTAGGAAGACTTAGGCAGGTATATTGAAAATAGTTGACAGTCCCTGATTGAAATTTTCGAGTGCTAGGTGACAATTAGACAATCCATTTCCAATTGGACTATAAGCAAATCACCCTTTCAATCACTCAGTCAGTACATAGATCATTACATCCAACTGTCTATCCTAAAGTCTATTTAACTAAATTACAGACAATAATAAAGGCCAGAAAATATCTCACTCCTACAGAAAAAAAAACACAGATAACACCTGAATACCCACTGAACTAGAGTCAGTAGTGTCGCTTCAGGGACCCGTCAGGTGATCAGCCAAGTTGCTATGGGGTTGGAGATCTTGGAAAAAGCAGTGAACAGCACAGATACACAAGATCAAGTCAGGGAACATGGGAAGCACCCGCTTACCAGAGTCAACTGTATTGCTCCATTAAATAAACTCTCACAGTTCTGTCCCCCTCACTTCTATGCATTAAACCTAGATTACCAAACAAAAAAAGAGGATAGGGACCCATGAAGAAAACAATGACATCAACAAATTTAGCATGCCCACCTTACACCAGAAACCCTCTTTCAGGATCTTAAGTTTAGCTTTGCTTAATGACAAAGAAAAGTGGGTAACTCAGAGTTAAACTGGCCTAAAATGAATTTGTTTGCCTGCTTATGAGCTCTGCTTATTCTGCTGACATCTTGTGTGATCTTGCCTGACTTTTCTGGATAAATAGGAGAACATAGAGAGACAAAAAAAAAAAATTCTAAGTCCAGCTTGATGGAACAATGAGCTGACTGTGCCTACAGAGGTATGCATGACTCACAGCCAATTCCAGCTCCCAGGAAATCCTCTCTCAGTCAGCTGGGAACTGGAATTTAGGGTTGTTGATGTCATGGAAGCTTCGTAAGAAGTATTTTGAGTATTATGTGTCATGGTTCTCTCCCTTTCATTCACAGGTGATGTTCATAAACCAGTACGTTAGAGGATTTTTTTTTTTCATTTCTGGAGGAATACCAACCATACAACTATACTATATGAAGAAAATACATACCATGTGAAATTTACCAATTTTAAATGTACTGTTGGCTCAGTAGCAGCAAGTACTCTTATGTCATTGTACCACACCTAAGTTCAGAACTTTATTTTTTATTCTCCACAACTGCAGCTTTATGTCCATTAAAGACTAATGAACATCAACATCCTTGACAGCCACTGTTCTACCTAACTCTATGATAGCAACTGATTATTTATTGAATGTATGTGGAATCATATAACTTTGATTCTTCTGAGAAGGATTTATTTCACTTAGCATAATATTTTTAAGGTTCAGCAATAATATAGCATGTCAGAAGTCTCTTCGTCATGAAGGATTTATAGTACTATTTCACTGTATATCTATATCATGTTTTTGCTTTCCATCTATACGTTGATGGAGAGATGCTTAGATAGAGAATTTGTGTGTTTTGGTTATTAAGGATAATAGTGCTATAGACAGTGTACTAATTTGCTTTAGTGTCTTACTTTCAACTCTCTGGGGAACATACTCAAAAGTATAATTTCTGCAATACATAAGAGTTTATGCTTAATAATTTAAATGTTTTGGTACCATTTCCATATCAAGTTTCCATAATAAGTCTGTCTTCCCACCACGAATGCCCAAGTGTTCCATCTTCTCTGCATCCTTGTTGAAACTTATTATTCCTCTCTACTAGATCCCCTATTCCTTTCTATGTATCTTCCTCTTCCTTTTAAAATTTCTCTTTTCTCCCTAGCTTCCTGCCATCCTAATGAGTTTTGATATCTCAATTTTAATTTACTTTACATTAATGATTAGAGATACTGTACACCTTTTCATGCCTATTGTCCATTAATTTATCATCTTTCAATTTCAAGTCTTTAGTTTTAATGTGTTTATTTTGTTTTATTGTATTATGTTGCCAGTGCTACTACATTGTAGAGATCCTTAATATAACCAATCAGTTTCTTGTCATATAAATATGTGTGTGTGTGTGATTTTTGCAACATTTTTGTCTATTTTGGCAAAGGGTTTTTATACTCTGTTGGTCCTTTTCTTCTCTGTACTTGTACTACATGAGTTATATGCATTATATGTGGTGGAGAGGGGGTCATTTCTTATAAAAATCTAGTTTACATATTTTTTCTTGCTATCTGTTCTTTTGGTATGATATCCAAGAAATCATTTCTAAATCCAATGTCATGAATCTTTTCCATTATATCTTTTTCTAGGAGTATTATAGCTTAACTTTTATGTTTAAGAATTTGAACCATATCAAAAATTGATTTTTGTATATTGCATAAAGATACAACCTTATTCCTTTCATATTACTATTAAATTTTCAACACCATTACTTACATGGTCTATTCCATTCCTTGGTGAATGAGCTTGGTAATATTGTTGAAAAATTATTTGAATATGTATATGAAAGTTAGTATCTAGGTACCCTTTTCTATTTTATTTGTATATATTCTCATTTAATGTCAGCACCATTATGGTGGTGTTTGTTTATTTGTTGAAACTACAACTTAATTATCAGTTATATTTGTTAATAAGTATAAAATGTAATGTTAGCCCAGCTCAGCAGCTAGTGGGCTGGCAGGCGTGGATCTCCTTAATTGGCAGTCTAACCCATCCTAGGGATAAAGCCTTGGGCCAACGATGGCCTTCACCACCTGCAACCTAAAGTCTGTTAGCTAATATATTCATAAATAACTATAAGTTGTTATATTAGGCCAGTGGAACAGCTGGCAGCCTAGTGGGAGATCAGCAGGCCTGACTTGCTTTGCCTTAGAGGCCCGTAGGCCTGGAGGGGCAACCTGGCGGGGCAGCTGGCAGGACAGCTGTGAAATATTTTTCAATAACTTTAAACTGTTATATTAGGCCAGTGGAGCAGCCTGAAGCACCCTGGCAGGGTAGCTACCAGGGCCTGCTGTGAGGTCTGTGACCAGAAGCTTGTAGGCCTGCAGGCCTTTCAATCTGAAACAAGTGGTGGCCTTTTCTACAATAATTAAATGCACCAAGACCTTTTGATGTTTCAACCTTAGCCTTAATTGAGCAGACTCTCAACTAGGTAATCTAAGTTAACCCAGGCCACCTAACACTAACCAGCCATGTGGTTTATTGTACCTTCCAGAGATCTCAGACACATCTGTCTGCTTCCGTATCTCCTGGCAAAAGAAAGTGTCTCTGTGTAATACCGTGGTTCTTTTCCTCATCCCAGGAAGTCCCACCTTCCTATAATCTTTCTGTCCAGCTAATTAGCCATCAGTGACTTTTATTAACCATAGATTGCCTCTAAAACTAAGGTATTATACCTTCCTCCAACAATTTTTTGTTGTTGTTGTTTTTTGTTTGTTTGGTGAGTTGGATTTTGTTTTGTTATCTTAATGTTTTGAAAACATGAAGAGAAGAGGTACAAAATTGTACCACATCTATTTTGGAACAGGATAATGGGCTGGAGACATTGAGTAGTAATTATTTTTAATAGTTAATGTGTTTCGATAAAATTTATTAAAAGGCCCAAGAAGTAGGAATGTGTGTTTACCGTATCTCCTGCACTAATTCTAAGATCAAGCACAAATCTCAGTGATATTCAGCATTGAACATGTCATTGGCAAACAACTCTACAGGTTGGCAGGGAATTGCAGAGGTTGGGATTCTATTCATTTCTTAGCCAATTTGTTTTCACTCTTCCTCTTAATTTTGCCCAGATCACAAGTATACCATCTTTAGATTTCTCGTTTGAGGGAATGAGTGATGCATGGGTTAGAGTCACCAGAACTGCCTCAGCTGCTGCGTGCCCCACAAACTTGTAGAGGTGCTTAAAGTTGTGGCGTAGACCTGTCAGGCTGCCATTTCTAACTCTTAATATTCATTAATGGAAGCCTCATGGCCAGACCAATAGCTGGGTGTGGGGATTAGAGATGTTTTCTTTTCTGTCATTTTATCCAAAAGACTGGAACGTCATATGGCAAAGGAAGTGGGGACAAAAGTCCTACACCACGGTACCTTGCAGCTTTAAAGTCAAACTTGTTTTCTCACCTCACTCTTTTCACTATACCAGTAACTTTACTTTATGACAAAATGAAGACTGAACTGGAACTTGCTTCATGTGTAGGAAAATGAGATTGTTTTCTTTTATTTTTAAAGATGTGATCTCTCTCTCCCTCTCTCTCTCTCTCTCTCTCTCTCGTAAATTATTAGATTCATTTTAATTATGTCCAGTTGTTGCTGCCTTCCTGCACACATGCCAGGTTTCTTGGCTAATTGTGACATTCCTAAGATTTTTACACCACAACTTGTCATAAAAAGCACTACCACTGATAAAGAGATTTTTCTAAAGTGTGAACCACAGTCTTAAAAAAAAAAAAAAAAGTACAAATGCTAAGCAGTTCTCCAAATAACAATCTGAAGTAGATGACAGAGTCTTCATTTCAAATAAGAGAAGTAAAGTCACTGGAGAAAGTCACAAAGGCTATGTTCCCAGTAGGCCGCACTGAACAACCAACACACCAGTGAAGACAAGGTCATTTAGTATAAACTAAGCATGACTCAGAAGAATATGGTAAGATTTCTGTCAATTTTCTCCAAATAAAATTTGGAAAGGAGGACAAGACATTTGCTAATACACAATACCATTTAAGAGAGCTATAAGAGAAATTATAAGCAAAGTAAAATAAATGATTGAAATAATTTTCCCGTTTATTGTAAGTTCATAAAGTATGCTTTCATATTAAAGTGAACTAAATTATACTCACTCAGAGAGGGACCGATCATGCTACCAAGTACTTCCATCATACTCACCTGTCACGTTTTTTTATTTTATTATATTTGGGTCTTGTTTATGTAGAAAAAATATGGCTAGTTAAATGATTTAACCAGTATTTATATTATATTTAGTTGGTCGGCAGTGTTAATACTTAATCTGCCATTATAAATGAATACACACAGACACCAGGTGGATTTTAACAAGCCTAGGCCTGAGTTGTACAATCCTAGCCCATCTTAGCTAGCTCATAATTCTATTACCCAAATATGACCCTATATATAAATAAGTCCCTTTGGACTATTATTCTCCATGCTAAGCCAATGTTCCAGGCCACGTGGAAGGATCTTCTTTAATCTACACCAAGGTGTGTCTTCCTTGTTTGCTTCTGGCTTCTTCAGCCTTCCTCTTCCCATGATGCTCCCTGTCTCTCAAAAAGCCTGCACACCTTAGTCCAACCTACCTCAGTCTTTGCCCAATCTCCAGGCCTCAGCATTTATTTAAACAATCAGAGTCAATTAAGTAACAGACAGCAAACAGGACCAATCAACATTTAGAATGCTTAACACCAACCTGTGTTTATATTCTTTTTTGTTGTTGTTGTCTTTGGGTTTTTTTTTAACCATAAAGCTATGAATGCTTAGTAAATCTAGAATTAATGATCATATGCAATATATAACTTAAGTAATTAAGAAATTTTCTTATTAAAAAAATATAAAACATCTCTTCTGAACTAAGGTCCTCACATCTTGTTTCCACTAAGATATATTTATAAGTGCTTTTTCTTCTGTTACAATCAAACTTGAAGACTTTTTAAAGTATAAAGATGGTTCTTTGACCATTTTTGACTTAGCTTGCATTTTATTTGGATTCAGAATAAGATATAATATTTTTAACACTGATCATGAAAATAATAGGATGAAATAGAAGACATGCTCTGAATGATTAATTTCATATGGCCAGAACACAGTTCAAATGTAAGTGATCTTAATGCTTTCATTTTTTCATAGTCAATATTTGCATTTCTTAAGGTGAAAATCTGCTTTAAAAAATCAAATGAATTAAGATCCCAGAGCCATGAGCAACTAAGGATTTTAAAATAGAATTTCAGGTATACGTACATGGCTTATCAAGGTCAAATGGACTCTGGGACATGGGAGGTCTCACCCAGCTGCCCACATTTTCTAACAAGTTTGAGTGTTAGCAAGCATCACACAAGAACCAATAAGACCTAGATTTATGCTTTATTTATAATGATAAGACAAACAGCAACCTTTGGTAGGCTTTAAACAGGGTTAATTTTTGATGTGAATTACTTACATAGCAATGCTTCCTGAATTGGTATTCTTCCATCTTATCTAAAAACATCTAGTTCCCTTTTAAGAAATTAATTGTATAGAAATATTTCTACATATTAACATTCTAACAAAAGCCTATCAAAAAACACCAATACTATTTCTAGAAGTGATCATGATTATAAAATTGTTTATGAGACCACAATTTCATATTACAAAGAAACAAAGCAGACCATCAGATCTATGCCCTGGTCAGGGATTACAATTCAAAACAACTACTTAATATTTTTCTATATCTCACGAATAAATTGCAAAATTTATGCAGAATTGAAATAAAAAATTGCTAACTTTTCTCTGAACCATATAAAGGGCCAATTCCTCACTTCATCAGATTCTTTATTTTCCCTTAAAGTATGCATTCAGGGCCTTTGAAAATGATGTTCCTTTATTATACAGAAATCCTGGAGTGTTTCTAGCTTTCCATAGTTAGAACCAACTATTACTAGAAATATGTATCTGAAACAAGAGAGACCAATAACAGGCATGATGCTTGCTTTCATCTTGTTAATATAGTTTCTCCTTCCCAGCCCTTGCTCTATCACAATGACCAGAACATAAGGACAATAATACTTGTTTTAATATCAGGGAAGCTACACAGGCCAGGGTCTGGGACAACATGATTTATAATGTTGATACTGAGAGCGTGGTTTTGAGCAATCTTATTGAAATTTATATAAAACCCAGCTTGGACTCCACTCACTCAAGTCTTTATCAGTTCCTTTCATTTGGCAACCCAAGGCTCTCTGCTCTAGTCTTAACCAAAGCATCAGGACTGTTCTCCATTTCTTCTTATCTCTACCCTTGAAGAACTTGGCTGACTTATAACTACCCTAAATGCAGTTTGTACTTTTTATGCCAATTTCATATAATTTCATTTGTATTTCAAGGTTACTGTTTTATGTGGGACTCCTTTAAAAAAATCTTCAGTGCTTTTCATTAGCATAGAATTCAAAGAGCCATAAGCTTCCTGGCTTGATTTTTTTCACATACAGAGAGAGTCTACTGATCCAGGAGACCCTCAGCTTCCATGTGTGGTATCATCTCAGAGAGCTTCACTGGATGCCCTAGTTGTGTTCATCACTGTATCTTTGACTCTCATAAGAAGTGTGCTTATCTATCACAGATTATGACTCTGATCATGTGAGTGGTTACCTGCCATAGATTGCAGCTCTGGTGTTGTAAGTACTCATATCTCATAGAGTATGTATCAGTGTACATAATTTATCTTCGTATCAGAAAATGCTGCTCTTAAAACATGGGCTAATTAATGTTCACCTTTATGTTTCCTTGACTTGTCCTAAACACAAAGTCATGTTCAATAGAAGAACTACAGAATATAAATTTATTGAGATAATGCCATTCAATGTATGGCTTTATTTTTATGAGTTTTAAAAACCCTCAGACATATTCTCAGGAGTAAGACTTCCACATATATTTTGTTAACTAACTCAAGTCAGGCCCTACATAGTATCCTATATATATATATTTGACCTGCAAGGAATTTTTAGTAAATGAGCAAATAAATTGGTTATTACCAAAATAGTCACAAATATTGGCTTCTAAACTTTAAAAAAATATTCCTGACAATAAATGCTAATTTAAAGTAATACAATTTCTACAATAACAGAGCATAGTGGTGATGATGTTTTATGACTCAGCTCTGGTATTTGAAATTGTACCTGAAACTCTAGGTGTTGACTTGCTGCCAATGTCCTTGTGTCTGAACCAGCATTTTAACAATAAAAACTATGAAATTTGATTGACTTAATCTTTTATTACTGTGTAACAATCAGTGATGAATTTAGCCTCTTAGCCAGGCATCAGTTGCCTTAGAGTTGCAATGGTCATTCGATGAGTCCACTGAGGAGGGTTTGACAAGGATATTATGAAGATGTAGATTGGGGCTGGACCTTCTCAGCTTAGTCTTGAGTTCCCCTGTGAAGCTCGTGCTGTTGGTGACAAAACTCACCTTCTTAAGGAATCATACCTATCTTTGCTTTTTGTTTCCTTTTTCTTTTAAGACAACAGGAGTTTCTACTACACCTTTAACCTTTTTCCTCAAGACTATTTGCAAATCTTTTCTTTCTTATGCAGGGCCCATCCTGGATAATCTCACTTTTGGTTAGTTAGTTAGTTAATATACTTTGAGGCTAGATCTATTAGTTACATGTGAAAAATCTTTTACTTCCTCATATTATGTGACCTAATCAAGTGGTAACCACATAGCATGTCCACAGTTATTACCCCCTTCAAGGACAGAAAACTAGGAAAGAAAATTATTGAGTCATTTCAGTATCTGCCTACCACAAGGTTATCATAAAGATAAGTATTGTTAAGTATTTGTTTTAATATTATGTAGGGTATGTTCGAATTCATGTCTGTGTGTAGAAGGTGAGCCACCATACAAAATGTGTTTTACACTTTGAGATAGACTAAAGAGTCATGAAAACATTCTCTACTCATTGACTCATTTTTATTGCCTTTCATGTTCCCACACATAAGCAAATGCTCAATTCATTCACGGACACTGGTAAACAGTTTTAGACATTAATTCTCCAATATTCAATACCAGATATAGCATTTTGTGGCATTTTTCATCCAATCAGTGAGTGATTATTGAATTTCCACTATACACAAGCCTTTGCATTATACAACAAATGTTATTGATTCCCTGAGATCAGTCATTGTCATAGAAGATATGTGAACATTCAATAAATCAGCATAATATTAGGTAAAAAGTGGAAGAAAGCTCCTGAAATTTTTCAAACAGAAAACCGTGTCCAAACTGTAAGATACTTTTGTATTAATATACTTGATAAAAGATCATATTTTCTTCCCAGTTATCTAACATGTAACCTCATATTGAATAAGAGGAGAAATAAGACAAGTAATTAAAGAGAAAAAGAAAGAAAAAGATTAAAGATGAATTTATAAAGAATCTAGTGTCTGGAATATGCTTCTCACACAGTTAAAAGAAATGAATTCACTCTAGCAAGTAATTAAAATAGAAACATTGAAGAATTTTCAAATATCTTATGCTTTTTGTCATTTGATTATTTACCTCAAGAGACTTTCAAGTCTTTGGGACATGGACTGCCACCCACTCACATTGCTACCAGCAAGGCTTGAGAATCCCTGCATATGTTGTTGAATTGGCGATTGTTTTGGAAGAAGCTGTAAATACATCCCCACCCCCCCACCCCCCAAATCAAGCACAAATCCGTCTCTCATCTATCACTGCCACCAAGCAGAGGAGATCATACATACATATTGTCCTTTGATTTTTGTTTGGACAGAGTCCCTAAATTGGTCATAAGTGAGTGTAAATTTCCCTAATTCAGAGAGTATTTTGATAAGCCATTTTCATTGTGATAAATGAACCATTTTTAATGTGCTGGAATTCCTTTCTACTTCAGAGTTTTGAGCTGCAATTTTAATGCTTTAGGTGTTCAACATTATCTATGGCTCTTTTTTTTCTTTAATGTCAAGGCATTCCTTACAAAGATATATTTATCCTTAGCACCTTAAGACTTCCAGTTTCCATTTGGGCCACTCGCCTTTTTTGGTGTCTGATCTGTTTTCTGTTGAGGTTTCCGTTGTCCAGTTGTCCCTAGATTCCTTGAATGGATGCTTTAAATCTCCTGGAAAGATAAGAACAGAGCCCTGCCCTAATCCTAACTCTGGGACAATTACCTTTTTTTTTGGGGGGGGGGTCAGGTAATATTTCTCCTAAAGCAAATTTGGTTTTTTGACAATATATAAAGTATTATCTTTCAATCTGGATTAAAGAAAAAAATTATTTTGTTATTTTGGAGCTAAACAAGCCTTAGTGTATATATTTTGAGATCGCAAAGGACAATTTGCTTGTACTGAGTAGGCCTTTTGTAAGTAGCTTTTAAACTTAAGTCCTTCCAAATGTCTCTGCATTCTAATTATTGGGATTAAAGACCTGTGGTTCCCATCTGAAGGGATTAAAGATGTGCTCCACCACTCCTGGATTGAAGTTTTTCTCTATTTAGAGTTTGTTTTGTATCAGGCTGATCTTGAGCTCTGAGATCTGCCTGTTTCTGTCTCTAGTGTGTTGGGGTTAAGGGTGTACTCTTCTTGAATGATGGGATTAAGGGTGTGCACCATCACCACCCTGTTCCGTGTAACTCTAGAATTTATAAACTACACACTGCCCCAACCAGAACTTCAGTAAAGCCTAGAAGATCAGCTTCTGTCTACAAACTTCTTAGGACATCAAAACAGCTGAACACAAAAGGACTGAACATAAAAGGATTGTACTAACATTTTTAACTATTTTTCCATTCTGGTTTGGGCCCCAAACAGGTTTACTATGACCCAAATCAGCAGGAAGTCATTTTAAGAGAGTGACGTCCCATGCCCAGAGGGTGGGGAGGGTGTTTCTCCACCCGCCCCCCTTTTTTGGTTATTTGATGGATAACAGAAAACTTAGTTATTTAGGGGAAGAGACTACAAGCTGTTAAATGGTCTTTTTAAATGGGTTTTGGAGATTAGACCCAGGGACTTCCTTCTTTTTCTTTTCTGTATCCTTCTTTCTCTCCTATGTAGGAGTGCACAGACTTGAGAAAAATGGGACATAGTCATAGTATGGGAAGGACCAAGAAGAAGGGACAGATTATTGAATATGCCCTTATACCTTTGTATATTGATGCAAAATTAGTATTATATTTGGCTAAAGTGGTATTGACCATTGTATATTGTGCAAAAGTAAGATTGTATTGGACCACATCGGTATTGATCTTTGTATATTGATAAAAAATTAAGATTATATTTGGCCACAATGGTATTGACCCTTGTATATTGATGCAATATTAAGATTGTATTGAGTTACATAGACATTGATCTTTGTATATTGATACAAAATTAAGAGTATATTTTGCCACATTGGTATTGATGTTTGTATATTGATACAAAATTAAAGGTAACGCTTCTTAAAGGTATTGTACCTAGTAATGCTTAAAAATGAAATGTGAAGCTCTAGCCTCTTGATACCAACCATCTTAAACCATTTAGGATAATTAAGAAATACAAACTCCTAGTCATGCAAGCGTGTCATTTTGTTAGCTACTATGACAGTCTATCACAGATATTCTCTAAGCTACTCAGAAATCAAGTTGTTAAGAGACAAGCAACATTTGCTTATCTAAATACAAGAGATAGATAGGGCATCTTCAAAAACCCCAAGAGATCTGCAGAATATGGCATTCAAAGATGTGGTCTTAAATTAAGAATTTTTTTTGATATCGTGACATATCAGCTCCTGACAGCACCCCCTATTCTACTCCAAGTAGAAGAAAAGCATCGAAGAATCTCCAGTGTGAGATGGTTGAATTAGTGGCAAGCCTATCTCTTGGCATGTAAAAACTCCTTGCTTCAACTGCAGACAGACTGCTGTCCAAAAAGGACAAAACTTGGTAGCAGGTAAGTCGACAGCCTAGCTCTGCCAAGACAGGGTAGGTAAATCCTTCATAATTCCTGCTCTACAATCAATGTCTGTCAGAGAAATGGGACCAAAAGGCTGAAGATTGATGCTGTAATGTATGGAGAGAAAACGGTAACTGTCCAGGCAGCCACTGGTATGTCATTTCTTAGTTTTGGAAGATGCAGGCCCTGCACTTCCTATATAATCAGATATATTTATCCCTCTCAGGTCTCTGAGGTGGTTGAAGAATATATATCTAGAGTCTCATAGTTAAATTTTGAGTTGTTTAGGAATCAAGAGGGTATTCTGGATCTAAGAAGATGTTTTTAAAATTGTGATGCAAGTTAGTACGAAAGCTGAGTCAGATATAGAACTTTAAACTAATGGAGATGGTTAGATAGTAGAATGTTAAAGTCAGGGGCCAAATACATATGAACTGGACATTGGGAATATATGCTAAGCCATTTAACTCTCATAATTGTGGCATATTTATTTCTGTTGTTTTGTATAGTATTTACTGTAAAAAGAGAAGGAACCATTTGTTGGACTGAAAGGGGGAGCTGTTGGGGGGAAGAGGGTGGAAGGATGGGACAGGAGTGGGGAGTAGGGAAGGGATTGTGACTGAGATGTAACTCGAAGAAAAAAAATAAAGTATAAAAAAAAAGACTTCCAGTTTCCACATGAACTCACCTTTAGGATTCATACTCAATAATTTCCTTAGCAGTAAGATAAGGATATATTCAGTTTAATATTTTGGAACCATTTTTCAGAGGCCTGGCTTTCTGCATTTCCCATTAAGTATCATTATTGCCTGGAGATTTTCATCAATGTCTTTGCTTTCCATGATCCATTGACATTTCACTAAGTACATTGATAATGTTTTTCTTTAAAAGATCTCCAAGAATTTAATGAATTTGTCTCCATTTCTATTTTATTCATGTGGCTGATTAGATTTATGGATTTGTGGATTCATAATTTGAGTTCGTGGAAGATTTTTTCCTGTTGAGACAGAAAGCCCATGAGATTAATTAAACCCTCTGTCTTCACTATTCCTTCATGTTCCACCTTTATTAAGAAAAACAAGCATGAAATATAAGACAAAAGGAGGAATTGCTGTTGTTACTAATTGATTGTTTTTCAGCAATGATACACAGTGTATAATTATCTAAAATTATATTAAAATCTGTAATTTTACATAAATATAAAAGGATGTAGGAGCTTCATCTAAAATGTAATCTAAATATTGTATATATTACTGAGTCGAGTATGTAGAGTTCCTGTGCTTACAACCTTGAAATACTGGGGTCAGGCCTTTTATCTTCTGCTCATGAGTTCTGTAAAGATGGCTAAAAATAAATTGTTTACTCATTCCTCTTTAACAGAGATTTGATTCTCAATGTGATGTTACAGCAATTTCCACTTGTCTGTTTATTAACCGAAAAGGAGTTCAAGGGACGATGTCCTTCAGATAATTCAAAATGCATCTTATAGTTGCAAAAGTTCAGCCTCAAATGAATAACCTGCACTTAGTGCGCAGTGATATTTAATTGAGAGGTTTAGTAGTATAGATTATTGGTTCTAGGGGTTATACCTTGGCCAGTAATGAGTGCAAAACTGACATTTGACTGATGTTATTGTTTGCAAATTATTATACTGCCAGTGAAGGTAACTATTAAAGACAATCAAATAGAGTCTGGCTGTATATTGAAATCATTACTCTCTGCAAATATCTTGTGATTTATTCAAAAGCTTTTGCATTATGGAGGACCAACAAATTTGAGGAACTACCTACTAAAATCCAAGGAGGTTGTGACCTCAAATGATGAGTTTCTATTGTCACCATGGCATTGCCTAGAAGACACAGGCTTGGTTGTTACAGGGCTGTTTGATGGGATTAATGGAATGACTGGATTTACATAACATTTGAAGAACTGGTTTATTATTTTCTTTGTTAAATAAAATATTGACTTCTTCCAGATTGGTTTGCTGGTGAAAATATTCATTTCTAATGTATGATAAAGTTTTGAAAAACATTTGTACTATTAATGGCTCTTATTCTCCAAATATTTTTAGGAGAAATTTCTATTTGGCTAGGCAAGAATTTCTTCCACCTTTGGGCTTCTAGGGTACAGGGACTGCTTACCATGATAATGTTCCTGTAACAGCCCCTTTCCTCTTCCAGACATTGCCTTCAATAAACAGCTTACCAAAGGTGGTGATAGGGAACCTTAACAATGATCTGAGAGTCTCAGATACAGATTTTTGGTATAATTGAGCTCTTTGCTAGTGTTCACCAAGACTGAGTAGGTTGCCTCATCAAAATAGTAAATAAATAAACAGATACCTTCAATTCTCCTGCCAGCATTTCATAGGAAGGATTAATGGCATATTTAAATTTTCAGCTTTCCAGCAGTGCTCTTTCCTTGTTCTCTATCCTTCCGCAATGCTGAGTTTGTGTTTAAATGTTTCATTTTGTTCATTTCAAACTGTCAGGCTGAAGAAATACCAATAAGTGTGTTAGGTTTAGATAATCGAAAATTCCCTTTACTCAGCTTCTTCATCTATATTTATCTGTCTGGCTGTGAAATCTATTCCAAGAGTATTCATCTACCACCCAAATCTATTCACCGAGCATCAAGACTCATCAGTGAGATGGAATAATGCCATTTAATTAGTCTTTGATATACAGCTTAATTAGGTCTTAATAAGGGGTAGTGCATCCTAAAATCAATTATCTTGCTCTTTTTAATAAGAGCAACTAATTAGTAGGAAAATCACCACAGTTCTCTTTTTATCCTGGAGCTTTCCATGGTGTGAAGAAGAAGGTTATGAAAAAAGGAAAAAAAAATATTCTCCAAAATATTTGTAAGAAATGTCAAATTGAACCTAAAAGGATATATTCAAACTAGTTGCAATAGGTTAGAAATATTTTAGAGAAAATGCAGTGCTACCAGTGCCGCGTCTTTGAATATTTCATAGTTTTTAGTTGATGCAATTGGGAAAAGTCAGAGCTCTTCTCTCTGTGTAGCTCTTGCTTTGTATTGGCACAAAATGTCTTAGACATTGTGACTACTTTTACAGTGCTCTGAGGGCCACCTTTCCTACCCAACTTTGTTAATGAGTACATGTTCTCCTCTCAATGAAGGAGGGACACCATGACCATGAGTGCTATTACTACATACTGGATACATACTCCAATTTCAAAAATTTATAGTCTCTTTTCTCCAACACAGTAGATTACCTGTGGCTCTGCCATTATGGTAAAGTACAACTATAGGGATGGGATGAGGGGGACATGTGACAAGATGTGTTATTAATGAAAAGATTAAGGAAAAGGGCCCCTGAAGATGTTCCCTTCCACGGAGATTAGAGGAGATGATTCTTCTAACATAGAACATTCTAGATACTCCTCTAAAAAAGGAACAAAGTGAGCATGTGTTTGTCATGGAGAAGATTTACATGTTTGAAGACTATTAGAATAGATGTGTAGGTAACAGAGCAATGGAGGAGAAGAAAGCTAAGAAATGAGGTCATAGGGTAACTCTATGATCTAGAGCAGTAGATTGTGGCAAGAAAATGAAGCTGGTTTTCTAACTTGCAGTAAGATGTTGTTCCTAAGGAAGTGGTGCAATTCATCTCATTTGATAATTTGAAGTATCTGACAAAATATCAGCTGTAGAATCCTGGTAGTAGTTGTGTAGGTTTTTACTGCATAATCATTTCAGTTTTTCTGTATTTTTAAAAAATATTCAGAGCTAGGGATACAGTTTAGTTGGTAGACTGATGGTTAGCATGCACAAAGTTCAGCCCCCAAACCCCATTAATCTGGCACTGGGGTCCTTGCCTATAATTCCAGAACTCAGGCAGTAGAGACAGTGGGATAAGAATGGCAAGGTCACTTGGGAGGCAGAGGTAGGTGGATCTTTGTGAGTTCGAGGCCAGCCTGGTCTACAAAGCGAGTCCAGGACAGCCAGAGCTGTTAAACAGAGAAACCCTGTCTCGAAAAACCAAAAAAAAAAAAAAAAAAAAAAAAAAGAATGGCAAGGTCATCTATGAGTGTGACACTAGCAACAGCTCCTAGCAATGAGGGACACAGATCCTGAACCTGCCATCCTCTGTTACAAGACAAAGCCTCAAATGTATTAGGACACCAACCCAGCCACAAAACATGAGACTTACACTTGTCCTGCCTGTGTGATGTTCTGGTACTGGAGCCTAGCATAATCGTCATCAGAGAGACAAGAGAGACTTCATTCAGCAACTGATGGGAGTCCCCCAGCCAAACTTTATGCAGATATTTCCCTGCACACAGGAGGAGGAAGAAGGTTTAGAGGAGTCAGAGAGATCAAGGATGCCACAATTACATGGCCCACAAAATCAACTGACTGGGACTCATGGGGTTCACCAAGACCAGAGAGACTGTAGGATCTGACCTAGGTTCTCTGCATATATGTTATGGTTATGTAGCTCTGTGTTTTTGTGGGCCCTCTAACAGTGGGAGTAGGAACTATCTGTTTTTGCCTGCCTTTGGGACACTTTTCCTCCCACTGGTTGCCTTGTCCAGACTTATGTGAGAACATATGTCTGGTCTTACTGTAGCTTTTTATGCTTTATATGGTAGATGTTTTTTGAAGGCCTGCTCTTTTTCTGAGGGGAGGTGAATTGGGAGAGGGGACAAAGGAGAGGTGGTCTCAGGGAATGGGGGAGAGGGATTGAAGTTCACTGCAATCAGGAAGTAATAAATGAGAGGAGAATAAATGAAAAGAAAAAACCAAATCATTTCAAGGTCATTCTTGATTGTATAGCAAGTTCAAGATCAGCCAAGGATACTTGAAACATAAACTCTTTTGTTGTGCATGCATATATGCATGTGTGTGTGTGATATACTTTAAATTATCTGAAGGATATCTATCCTTAAACTGCTTTTGCATTAATATATAGAGAAGTGGAGATAGCTCTAACACCACCAAGATATACTGCACAAGTAGACAGGCAAATTTCTATTAAAGTATAAATAAAGTATATACTTTTATTTATACCTTATTAGAATTCTATTTATTAGTATTCTAATAAATGAACAATTTATTTTTACCTATCTGTCCAGAATCCATGACCAAGATATGGGGGTTTGACTAAAGTATTTCAAAGTTTTCAGCACATGTACCTAGTACAAGTATTTATATTTATATATTATTATACACAGAATGAGAATGAATTATCAACATGGCAGCAAAAGAAGTTGTGTGCAAAGGAATAAATGATGGCAGTTTAAACTAGGATTTAAATGACATAACTGTCAAGAGGGTTTCTTCTCCAAAGTAGGAGAACGTTTCCAAGAATTAAGTCAAATTTTGTTGTTCCTCAAACAAACAAACAAAAATTCTTTAGTATTTCATTGACCTTAAGAATAAAATGAAAATGTGTGTGTGGGGCCATCCAGTAAAATGGTCCCTCAGTAATAGTGTGTGAAGCACATCAGCATGAGATTTTGCAGAGTAAGAGTGATCTGTGCAATGCACTCTGGGTCTGTACTTAGAAAAGAAGCAGGCTGCAGTATCTTCTGGGCTACATGTGCCTCATTTTATTTCAGGCATTCTTAAGGATAGAGGATGGAATGTGGTAACCCAGTTTGTGCTTAGCTTTGTTCCCACCGGGGCAGTTATTCACCTCAGCAGGTGACTGGCTTCCAGGAAAATCCTTCAAAGAGTAGATTAATAACAGCTGCTTGATGCTAACTACTTCCTGCGAGCAGATACTTCATAGCAGGGACAACAAATGAGGAAACTTTTTGAAGAGCCCAGTAATGAGGCTCAAGAAGTTAGAGGTCTTGGAGGTTGTGTTTGGCTCCAGACATAACCATGTACAATT
Organism: Lophiomys imhausi; assembly: GCA_907164525.1. Taxonomy (NCBI): domain Eukaryota; kingdom Metazoa; phylum Chordata; class Mammalia; order Rodentia; family Muridae; genus Lophiomys; species Lophiomys imhausi. The sequence continues at coordinate 1,010,269 of CAJQZJ010032904.1, forward strand.
GGTACTTAGTAAAAACAACTGTGTGACGATAAGAGCACCTGTACTAGAGAGAGCCAGCACATTTAGAAGTTTCTTTGGCACTAAAGGCTCTAAGCATCCTCTCCCCTTTGCTTACCTCAGCAGTATGAAATCGAAGGATGAACTCATGCACACATGGTTTAGGCATACATTAGACTTGAGTGGTCCTCACCTAAGTCCTTCAGTGAATTATATATATATATATATATATATATATATATATATATATGTTACATGAAATATATATATATTACATGTAAGATAACATAACCATTTCTCTTAAAGAACACATTTGGTCTTGCTTAGAAAAGTCTAGGCAAGAAAACAAAAAGCACCTGTGGTTTTAGTTCCTTATTCAGAGTCCAGGAGACCATAGTAAAGACGAGCAGCTGTGTGCCTGTACCAGCGCCCCTTACATGATACTGCATCTTTTTATCTGGGCTTCTCATAATAGTCCTTGATCATAACACTCCACTGCTATTTAACAAGTCTAACCTGCTCTATGCTTCATGTTTTGATCCTTCAATGTGTTACTCATGAGGGAAGCATTATTCTGAAAGCCAGTTCCCCTCCTCGGGCCTGGTTAGTGGTTGCCTTCTTTTGATGACTCAGATGATGATCCTGACAGGTCAAGTCTCAGTTTAACACACTCCTGAGTGGTGACTTCTGGATGGGAAAAGCAATAGTTCCAGCTAAACTAACTAGTTTAGAGATGCCACAGAATAGGATATCAAATGTTCTGCCCTCATTTAATCAGAACCCAGTGAGATTTGTGGAGGGGAGAGGAGGAGGTTTAGAAGGGAGAAAGTGAGAATGTGTAATTGAAAGAAATGGGCAAGCAGCTCCACACCTAACGAAATGATTGGATTGAACATGGAACTTATACTTTCAGAAGAAACTGGATATTGAACTTAATGTATACACCAAGGACTTCGGGGGAATATTTGATGCAGTTTGAAATGGGGAGATTGTTAAAATGGGATGTACAGCTAACAAGCTTAAGTTCATTTGGAACATACCAGCATATATACATAAGCCATTTCAAACTTTATAGCCCAAATACACAGTTCTGTTTATAAGGATTGGCGGTTGAATGGATGAGTAGTAGATGGGTGGATTAGTGAAGGCATAAAAGGAGATCATTAGGATAAAATGAATGAATACAAATTTTGAAACTACATTGAACCAATAGTAGTGAGCCCTATTGGTTCAATCTTGAAAGGCAAGTCTTTTTTCTTAGGGCCATATGCAGGATTCAAAGTGGTAGAGCCTCCAACCTCATCTCTTCCAAGACAACTTGATGAAATACCATGTTTGCTTTGTCTGGAAGATTCCAAGGAGTTGCTAATACTTGAAACAGCAAGAACAACAACAAACAAACAAAAATCAACACAAGTCTGTGGCCTGGAGAAACTTGGCTCTATTGGCAAGATTATCAGACCCTCAGTTGACTGAGGTCTTAATTGTGGGCTCTGGCTAAGCCTCAGTCTGTTTCGAGTGCCAATGTAGCCCCTCTGAGCACACTCTATTATTTCCTAGGATGTGCCGGTTGCCATGGTGGACTAAGCTTTGCTGCACAACAGTCAGCACACCTTTGATATAATATATAGAGGTTGAAGTTAAAGGTACAGAATGAGCTGCAAGCTTTCAGATTTGGGAAACTCTCTTTTTCTTTTCCTTTCTTTTGTTTGTTTTGTTTTGATTTCTGTTTTTGTTTATAGTTTATTACCCTGAGGGAAGACTAAATTTTCCAACCTTGGTTTCTTCAAGAACTGTTCTGGGGAATACAAGGATTTCCAGAGACCTTCATAACAATGTTTGACTATGGTAAGCCCTCAGATAGTTAGGATCATTATTTTAAGGTGTTAAAGAATAGTTCCCCTCTCTTTGTGTTATTATATTCTATAGCTAAGCAGAATGTTAATGATTTAGATATGCTGGTCCCCCCCCTTTTTTTACTTATTGTGAATAGTACTACTTCCATTTAACTTCCTTTATAACTTGGACCCTTTTGATGTTTTTCACTGCTCAAACAGTGACCCTGATATTAATCTGTAACAATAGTACTTTCACTGAAGACTTCCCTTCCCATTCCCATATCATGTGGTTACAGCTAATTGCATTGACATTGTATTTCCCTTCGATTTACTAAGGTAGCACATTTCAATGGCATCATGTCCAAAGAACTTTGTCATTGTGAGCAATCATTATACAGTTTTATGTGTCCATCTGAGCCTTTGCATGTTCACAAATATAATATGATTTCATGCAAGACTAAACTAATGTTGACTGTAATTATGAAAAACACAAGAATATTCCTTCCATGGTTTAATTAACTTCTTTATAGACATACATGATGGTTGGAAGCAAAGGAAAACATTTCTGTCTATGGCTTGCTTCTACATAGTTCATGTAGCCATTTATGGCTTCTTTTGCTATTCTCTTTAATTGATTCCTTATTCAGCGAATAGAACCAAGATACAATTAACCTTGTGAATCGTTCTTTAGGGGGGACATATTTAGATTTGATTGGTTCTCAGTTGGGTCACTCTCATTGACCTGAAGGTCAACAAAAGAGCATGCTGGCTGCTTTTGGGTAAGTAATATTGAATCAAATCTCTTCAGAGACTAGTTTAAAGCCTGGGAAAGTCTTCTGGCTTAAACAGTGATAGATAATTAGAGTGTCTTGTGGTATCAAGTGTTTGAGTGCAAATTAATATTTTGATGTGATTGCTAGCTGTGTGTTTTGAAAGGATTCCCATTGAAAGTCCGTTTACTTTGCACACCTCCCAGTTATCTACTGAAAACAGTTGCTGGTAACAGTTACAGCCCTAATTACTGCATGGCCATTCTTTCAGAAAGTGGAAATCAGGTTATGCTCACTTGACATTTTAAACAGGTATTACATGCATCAGGGTGTTCCAAAGTTAAACACCTCTGAAGACATATTTAATTATCACTCTACACCCGAGTATATCCATTTTTGTCTTTAGGGTAAAGCTTTCCTTACTGTGACTGACTAATGAGTCACAAAATTTAGGGTTGAAAGAATGGATAGGTGGATGACAAGGGGGATCCCTGTGAAGTCTGGACACTAAGATGGCTGTGAAATACCCACTTTAAGAGTGGATTTATATAAGACTTGTAGACTGTCAATAACTCCCTCTTTTTGCTCTGTGTTCTGAGTTTCCTAATTTGATTGAAGGTTTCCATTTTTTAAATGAGTTTCTCTGGTCATTTTCTTGACCCTAACATATATTTTAATTTTGAAATCATTCTCTTCCCCAAGGTCTAGGACAAGAAGTCCGAGTAAGTCCATTTATGTTCTCACATCTTGTATTAAAACCTGGGGGCTTACTTTTTTTTATACATGGTTTTAGAGGTGGAAATTTTGATCCTCCATTATAGGCTTAGGAACTATGACTTTATTAAATGCCTTAGGAATGACCAAGATGTGAAAAGGTCTCAAAATATAAGGAAATGCAAAGCTGAAATAATGCATATTGGGTGTAATGTCTAAATCTTGATATACCATCTCCTCTAATTACATTGAATATCATCATGGTTTTCTGACATTTCAAGATAATGTTTAGTGGTTTTTTTTTTATTTTTCAAGACAGGGTTTCTCTGTGTAATATCCCTAGATGTCCTGGACACACTTTGTAGAGCAGCCTGGCCTCGAATTCACAGAGATCCGCCTGCCTCTGCCTCCTGCTTACTTGGATTAAAGGTGTGCACCACCATGCCCAACTGATAGCTTTTTTAATAAGAGTTTGAGAATAGACAATGAAAAATGAGATGTCCCAGCCAGTTGCAGATTAAGTTGGTATGGTATAGTCAAATTAAGTTCAAAAGCAAAACTACACCCAGTGACTCTCTGCTAGTAGGTGTTCTTCTCATTACCCAGCAAGAGTATAAGCTTCTATTTTCAACATATCAGAAACCATTTCTAAGGTAGGAGCTCCTGATTACCTTCAGACTGTAGGAAAGATTGCAAACAGCCCTTCTTTGGTCCCTAGCACATAGAAACATAATCTACTTGTCTCAGTATAAAGTATTTGCATTAAGGATTAAAAATGAGATTTTTTTTTTTGAGGTAGTGTCTTACTCCAGCCCAAGATAACCCAGAACTCACTCCATGGCCCAGATGATCCTCAGACTTATAGTGATCCTCATACCTCAACCTCATTGAATTACAGACTAGAACTCCCACAGTTGGTTTAAAATGTGATAATAAGGAGATGTTTGTGCACACTGGCTTTCATGGGAGCATTGTAGTCAACAATTGTGTCCAACTTAGGTGTCAACTGGCAGATTAGTGAATATTAGTGTATATTTGTTTGTTTATTTTAGTTTGTTTATTAGTGAATAAACAAAATATGCTATGTATTTACTGGGTGAAAAGACCAGTATATCTGAAATATTACACATATGATAATATGAATAGATCTTGATGATAATGTGTCAAATGAAGTAGCCAGTCAGAATGAGACTGGCTGCTGAGTCATGCCATTTATATGAGAAACACACAGTGGTCAATTTGTGCTGACAGAGAATAGTGGTACTGGTAGCCTGTGGACAGGATGGGTGTGGTTAAAAGTATCAACTTCCTGTCATAGGTGAAGAAAATTGGAAATGAATGACACAATATTATTTGTGTCATATATTTACTATTATTGAACTATATACTTAAAATGCTTAAAATAGTAAATTTTATATGTTCTTTTCATAATTTGAGAAAGTTATTATATTATTCTATTTTATCCACTCCTCGTTTTATTATTAGAATAGCACTGTTTCAAAGAATATATCAAAAACAAAAGAAATTTCTCCTTTTCTTTTTACCTTACTTCACATTGTGAGGAAAATCATGAAAACTTTGCTATGTCTCAAACTTGTGTATCTTAAAATCCCTTTTGAAAGGGAAAATGAAGATAGTTTAGAAGCTTCATGTAAGTTCACTCTGCTTATTGCTATGGGAGTGCATATGGAAGTACAGCATCAGCTAGCAAATAGCTTATAACTAACATTTGGATAATTAAGGTTAAAATGAGTTTGTACCCTCACAGTTTATAGTTCCTTCACTTTGTGAAGTCTTCATCCCATGGCATATCAGAAATAACTGTGAGACGTGAACTTTGGAGAAATATGTCACGAATGTGTTATGTCTACCCTGTGTCCTTTTCTCACCAACCCATGACAAAAATGACTATGACTTGTCTAACATGATTAAAATATAAATGCAGGCTAGCATTTAAGTAATACTATAGTATGTGGCTATAAAAATTACACTGAATGACTTCAAATATGCCCAGATTTCATGAGGTCATCCTACTACTACAATAAAAGCATAGTGTCAAAATATTTTCCAAAAGAATTCTAAGATACTCTTGAGAATACAGGCTTATGGAACTGAATTGTAATACAGCACAAGAAGATGTAGAATAAACAGCAATGCAAAATTATATTGGAATAGAGAATTGTCCCATAAAAGATAATACAGTAAGATGAATTTTGAAATGATACTGGAATACATGACCATTTATCGTGTGCTAAAAGGAATAGATGAAGATAGTAGACAGAGATGACAACAAACACCCAAACTGTTTGTTATTAGCTAAGAATGAGATGCCACTGGGATTAATGTGGAATGGATGTTTGTGTGTTATCAGAACAGGAAATTGGCAGAGGGTGCAACCTTTAGAAAGGACAAGACATGAGAAAGAATATGGTACCTTAACGCTATAAGCAGAGAGTCCATTTGAACAAATAACAGCAGCAGGAACTGGACAAGGTAGAGGGGAACAATTCTGAGGGATCTTGATAATATCCTTTGTAAATATAGATCCCGCTGCCCAGGTCACTTTAAATAAATAGATAGAGCTTCAAACATGGAGAAGAAAAGGATTTTGATACTCATCAACACACTTCAAGAGAAAATGAGCCAAGGGATAGCAGATTTGGGAGACTAGACACTTTTAAGGCTCCCCAATGCTGTGTTTTTCACAATGAGTATGACCCATGCATCATTCAAGAACTGAGGTTAAAAGACTGTAACTCGAGAAAGTACAGACATGGGAACTTAGGTAAGGGTCATAATAAGTTGATATTGCTTGTACCATACATTGAAAGACCATCTAAAGAAAAAATAAAGATATTAATTCAATTTTCAGTGTGATGATGTATCACGCCCCCTAAATCCAGTTGTCTCTACCAGTACTCTCTCCTACTGTGCTCCCCACACCTCATCCCTCCTGTGCCTATCTCCATCCTCTTCCTCACCCAATTCTCTCCTTCCATTCACCGCTTTCTCAATAAGATTCAAGCATTTCCCCTCAGTCCCTCCTTGTTATGTAGCTTCTTTAGGTCTGTGGTTTGTAACATCATTATCCTGTACTTTATAACTAATATCCTCTTATAAATGAGAACATATTATGTTTGTCTTTCTTGATCTGGGTTACCTCCCTCAGGATGATCTTTTCTAGTTCCATCTGCAAATTTCATGATGCCATTGTTTTTAATGGCTGAGTAATACTACATTGTGTAAATAGAAACCTAGGACAATGGAAACTCCAAGGAATCTATGAGGGTGACCCTAGCTAAGACTCCTAGCAATGGGGAATATGGAGCCTTTATCAGCCATCTCCTGTAGCCAGGCATGACTCCCAGTGTGACTGATATAGGATTGGTATTGTGAATAGGACACCAACTCATCCACAAAATCTTAGACCCACAAATTGTCCTGTATACCAGATGTGCACAGGTATAAGATGGAGAAGAATTTGAAGGAAGGGCCAACCAATGACTGGCCCAGCTTGAGACCCATGCCATGAGAAGGAGTCCACCCTTGATGATATTTTGCTATACTTGCAGACAGAAGCCTAGCATAAATGTCCTCAGAGAGGCTTCTCACAGCAACTATTAGAAACTGATGCAGAGACCCACAGCCAAACATTAAGTGGAGCTTGGGGAATCCTGTGGAAGAGGTGGGAGGAAGGATTTAAGGAACCAGAGGGGCCAAAGACACCACATGAAAACCTACAGAATCAACTACCTGGGCCCATAGGGTCTCATAAAGACTGAACTGCCAATCAGCATGAACAGGAAGGACTTAGGCCCTCTGCACATATGTAACAGTTGTGCAGCTGGGGCTTCATATGGAACTCCTAAATATAGAACCAGGACTGTTTCCTGCCTTTGTATTCCTTTCTTCTAACTGAGCTGCCTTGTCTAGGCTCAATAGAAGAAGATGCACCTAATGTTTCTACAACTTGATGTGCCAAGCCTGGCTGAAATCCATGAGAGATCTCCCCTTTTCTAAAGAGAAAGGAGGAAGGATGGAGCAAGGGAAAAGGGAGATGAGAAGGAGGGACTGGGGGGTGAGGAAAGGAAGGGAAGGTGTCATTGGGATATAAAGTAAATACATAACTTAATAATAATAATAATAACAATCTGTTACTAGTCTAACCTTCTGGATATTACATCTTACTTGGAGTCATCTTCAAAGGCTGAAGTTGTAACTCCATACCACATAGTGTGTCTGTCTCTCTTTTCTTTTAATGGCTGTGTCAAGAAGTAGCCTATGTCCCATTTCATTTCTTCTTCCTCCCTGGATCTATACCCCTAAAAGTCATCTTAGAAGCCTCGCCATCTTGCTTCTCTATTTGCAGAATTCTTGCACACTAGTCTGAACTCATTGGAACATTTTCTTCCACTTAAATCGAAATTGTCATCAGTCTATGCACGTACCTTTTTCCTTTGTTTCTAAACTTGTTCACTTCTCAGTTAAACCTTTGCAAATACACCCAAATAGTAAAACAAAAAACACTCCTTTGCAATATGTTGGAATAATATTGATGCTTACCCAACCAACTTTAAGTTCTTTCTCAAGAAACAACATCCCAATACAGCAACAAGTCTCCCCCACCCTGTGAAACCAAGCAAACTATACCTGCCCTCCAAAGAGAGAGAGAGAGAGAGAGAGAGAGAGAGAGAGAGAGAGAGACCTACTAAACAGTAACAAATAAAAGCACTCACACAAGTATCTTTGTAGTCCATTATACACTGGACAACTACTCCTGAATAGGAGTCTTGCCCTGTTGCTGTTGATATACTCAGTTATACTCCTCACAGGTATAAATGGCACTACAGTAGCTAATATTTACCCTAGTGGCTTGGTTTATATTCATCCATTCATTTGTTCATTCATTTTTTAAAAATAAAGTGTATTTAGATAAAACAAAAATCTAACACTACTTGAAGAAGACAAAGCAACAGAAGGAAAAAAGCCCAAGGAAAGGCACAAGAAGAATCAGAGATCCACTCAGCTGCACACTCAGGAATCCCATATAACCCCTGAACTGGGAACTATGGCATATACACAGAGGATCTGCTATAGACCCATGCAGGACCTGTGCATGCTGCCTCTCAGTCTCTAGGAGTTCACATGAACATTGTTCATGGTGATTTAGAAGGCCTTATTTTCTTGGTGTCTTCCTCTAACTTATAGTCTTTCTGCTTCTTCTTCCACCGAAATCCCTAAGGTCTGAGGGGAGGGATTTGATGGAGACATTCCATTTAGGGCTGAGTGTCCAAAAGTCTCTCACTTTCTGTGCAATGTCTGGTCATGGATCTTTGATTTTTGTCACTGTGATTTTGCTACAGGAGGAAACTTTTCTGATGTTTGCTGAACAAGGCACTGATCTATGAGTATAGCAAAATATCATTAGCAGTCATTCTATTGCTATGTGTTTGTTGTTTAGACCAGAAGAATTTTGTTTTCTCCTAGGTCCCTGGGATATCTAGTCTCTGCTTCTTGGTCACTCGATCACTGTTGGGTACTCGCTCCATCTCGTAGGGTGGGGCTTAAGTAATATTGGTTATTGACTGTTTACTACCACAAACTTTGTGCCACCATTTCCCTAGCATATTTTGCTGGCAGTACCCCATTGTAGATTAAAGGGTTTGTGACTCACTTGGTACTCACAATTCTCTTTTGCATTCAGAGTAACTCCCTGTACCAAAAGACACTGGGACATTAGGGGTGAATTCTCTATTTAGGCAACAGTTTGGCCTCTCCATGTTCAAAGAGTTTTGTGGGTTTTGTCTTCAGCAATGGGGCTTTGCTATGTGTTTGTGAAGAACTGTTAATAATCTAGGAAGCAGCCTGGGTTGTTTGGGGATTCCCACAGGGCCCTTCTAGCTAGCACCTGAATTAAATGTAACCCAATCCCAATACTGGAAGCTTAGTCTGATGAAAAGAGGTGGCCAGTTTTCTTACGAGAGAAAATTGACATAGATCCCTGTAATGATCCTCATTACCTGTAGTGCTCTTTTTACTAGCTTCCTCTGTCTCTTTCAATCTCTTGCCATGCTATTTGTATATTTGTTCAGGTGTGCATATATCTGTATATATGTATTTGATTACTTCTTCCATCATCATTCAACTCTCTTGGCAAGAGATAAATCTATCTATTTGAAGCACTATGCACTTTGACATGGTCTTCCTGTGTAAATAAATACATCTCTCCTGATAGATTGAGTTAGATAATTTAAGATTTGGCCATGGAGTCAATGAGCTTTTATTGGGTCAATTTGTTATATTTTGACCACTGCCCTTAGCATGGGAATATGAGCATTGTGGAACAGGTGTAGCCAGGGATCCCCAACAAGGGAAGAACCTGATTAAGAAGAGAAACAACTTATATAAGGGGATTGAGCTATAGGGAACCAGAAAACAGGATCTACTAGAGTCATGTCAACACTTCACAGCAGCAAGAATCAAATTTGATGTTCCAATTGCACAAGCCAATAGATGCTGAATATTCTGTTGCTGACAATGAAAGGAAGCCACTCTGATGGATGTGTTTTAGACGCCCTCAATGTATTTTAAAGGCTTCAAACTTGTAAGGGTTACTTAAGAATCTGTCAAAAACATAGATATTTAATGCTTCACTACAGTGACTTTGGTCCACTTGGGAAAGGAGTGAGGCAGGAAGAAAAAACTTTTGAGTTTACTTTTAAACATATACTAAATTATTCTATAAGTGACAGACTATATGTAAAGAACTTGAGAAAACCATGACAGTGATGGCCAACTTTCATTTTCAGCATTGACTGTAATCTCTACTGATAAATCATTTTAGAGGGAAATTACTCAAATTTATGTTCATTGATCACATATTTATACTTCAAATATTTATTTATTATTTTGTGCGCATCTGTATATGATATGTATGTGAGGAATATATTTGGGTGTGAATATGTACAAGTTGAAATTTGCCTTCTACCTTATTTTTGAGACAGTGTTTCTCTGGCTGTTTCATGCTCTGCTGAATATTTCGGGGTCCTGAGTTTCCAAGGGATTTCACTGTCTCTACTTCCTGTCTCACTTGAGAGTTCTAGGGTTGTAAACAAACCCCTCCCATCACGGATCAGGGAATACTGTGGAAGATGAGGCAGAAATAGTGAATGAGCCAGAGGTTATGGAAGACACAAAGAAAACAAGGCCCTCTAAATCAACATGAGCAAAGCTCATATGACCTCACAGAGACTGAGTCATATGCACAGGACCTTCATGAGTCGGCCACAGGTCCTCCGTGTACATATTATGCCTTCCAGTTTAGTAATTTCATTGGATATGAGTCTGCAAACAAATGGGTCTCTGATTCTTGTGTCTTCTTATGAGCTATTTTCTTTCTGTTTGTTTGTTTTGTACAATTCTTATGTATTAGTTTTGGTTTATTTTATTATTTATTATTATTATTATTATTATTCCTTAGAAGCCTTTTCTAAATAGACACTGAAAATAAGTGGATCTAGATAGGAAGTGAGATGGAGTAGAACTGGGAGTAGTAGAGAAAGAAACCTCAGTAATCAGAATATATATATATATATATATATATATATATATATATATAGTATGTGAAAAAATTATTTAATAAAGGAAATAAATAATTAAAAAACAAAACAAATGAACAAATACATGTTCATCCTTTTAAAGAAGGAGCCAAAATTTGATCAAGCTTTAGTATTTTGAATTTCCATTCCATTCTTTCAGATGCTATTACTTTATTTACAGAAAGGGCTGGGAAATTTTAGTGTACTACTAGCTATTCTATGAACTGTAAAACTTACCTGTAGTAATGTGAATTTTTTTTAAATCTGAGATTTAATCATTATATTAATTAATTAATTAGAATCCAACTAAGCAATTTCTCAGAAGAATTAAAACTTTGCTTTGGCTAGTATATGGTCAACTTATTAGCACACTATCTTAAATTAGCAGAGTTCCAATTAATTATTCATTCAAGGAAGAGAATAGGAGTGGCTGGAGCTCGGTATAATAGGGACTACACTCTTCAGTATGAGGCAGGAAGAACATAAGTGGGATACCAGCCTGAGCTACATAGAAAGACCCTATCTAAAAATTGAAAATAATAAAAGAGGAAGAAAGGAAGAAGAAGAAAAAGAAATGGAAGGAAAGCAAACAAGAAGAAATTAATTCATAATGGAAGTGGGAAGTCCCTGAATACTGTTAAATATAATCACCACTGAAGCTACAGAGATACAATGTTTTTTTTTTTTTACTAGTCCAAAGATGGCAATTTTAGTCTAATGATTTGAGGTTTCATTAACGAGTATCTTCAGTATTATATTTGTTCAGAGTTCAACCTGGACTACAAATATATGTATCCCCTTTTGAATAGTTAACATCCCAGAAAAAAGTCAAAATATGTCCATTGTGTACTCCACCCCTGTTTAACATTTTCCTACGTATTTGGGGGTTACAAAATGGCACTTCATGTGTGCAGGCAAACGACCTGTGGCTTTTAAGGTTTATTATAGACTGCCTGATGGGTATGGGCACTTTTCCACTTCTGATTGAGCACTGGGCATTGTTCATGCAATCATTCCTTTTGAGAAGTTTCTTCCCTTACCACAGAGAATCATTCTGCCTTTACACATGGATCGGTGCTCTGCCAGACACTTGAGAGAATTATGCTACACATTTGTGGGAGTTTCTTTCCTTTGCCATCTCTGACTTCCTTAATTCCCCACACTCTCAGACTAGCAAATCTCCACAACTAGGAGCATAAATTAGGCTTGGCCTGGTTCCCCTACTTTGCATTCAGCCTAGAAACTTACAAGGCAGTGAATTTGGTGACTTTTCAGATCTACTTTACTTTGAGAAGTCACTTCACTGCATTTTGTCAAAATCGACTCCTACATCGTTCTCTCATTCTCCATGGGAGTGATATAATTCAGGTCTTAATCACCAAATCTTGTCTGGAAGCAGAAGCTTCCCGAGGGAAAATTGTAAAATTTTTAAAGCAAATTTTCTCAGGATTTAGCAACATGTAATCTTGTGTTTTACATTTTTGAAGATGAAGTATATTCGAGTTCTAATGAAAGGAGGCTTACAAAGGGATTCCTTGTCAAGACAGAATGAAAGAGAGAGTAACAACAGAACATTTGGTGGCTTGGGTGAGATTGCTTCTTACCAAAGGAGCACACAGTTTTGAGTATGGCAGGCAAAGCTTGGGTTTGACAGAGTTCCTTGCGAGGTGCTGAGGTTGGCTGCCATGTTCTACCTTTCTTATTGTCCATCCATAATGTATCTGAGGACTGTTTATTCAAACATAGCATTGTCCTTTATGAGCTGTCACAGTTCTAAAATAGTAAGAACATTTATTTTATCTTTTACCAGAAGATAAAATTTTGCTTTGGATAGGTTTTACTGAAGGATGGCTGAATATTAAGAAAATAACTTTTGAAATCATTCAATAGATTTATTTTTTAAATTTCACAAGATTTTTTTAATATTCACAAGTTACTTGAATAAAATCTTGTAATAAATATGTAAATATAATATATCATATAAAATAATGTAAATACAAAGATATAATATATAAAATAGTATAAATTTTGACTTAAACTGGAAGGATTTGTAATTAAATTGAACATTATTTTATGTTTTTATATTTATACCTAGATATATATGTACAGCTTATTGAATAACCAAAATATGTTTATAATATTTAAATATAAATACCTCCATATAGCGTGTCCACCCTCCCACTTAGCATTGTGTATGCTTCATCACACAATTTGTTTCACAATATCCTTACTGATGATACTCATGCATCTAATTTTACTCACTTATACTTAATGGTTCAACATATATCCTTCTTATATATCTTTTCAATACTGTATGAATATTTCCATTGAATATTTTCATAAACTAAAAATTTAAGAGACATAGAATAAATACAGTTTTCTCTTCTAATTGACAGGGTTTCCTTTTCCAAATAATTGTAGTGTCCTGAATTATAGGTTATATCCTAACTCATGTAAAATTATAATAATAAAAAATAATATGATACTTGCTACTTGGCTCTGTTACAACTAGTCTGAAAGTATTTACACGGCATGAAGTAAAAATGCACAGAATAACCTAATATAAATGTTAGTAATTTATTATTACTAGTAAAATACAATGATAAAGCATCAGTTACTACCAGAACTATTCAACAAAATTGGAAACATAATAATAACTATTCTTTATAAATTTGTAATGATATGTAATTAACCTAATATAAAGTAGATGTATGGATCTCTCAAGAGGCCTAATGACAATATTTATGCTCAATTTATATACCAGTGTTTAGTAAATATCACATTCCCTCCAATTTTATGTTGAAAGCTAATGTCGTAGATAATTCTCTCAACTTAGAGTTATCAGTCTGCTATGTTCACGGGTTTCTGCATATGCTTCTTTCTATATTTGTGTCAGGAGATAGAATAAAATAAAATTTCTTCTGTATGCTCTTAAAAAAGAAAGCTTGTGGAAATGGTGTGAATAATGGTGATGCCATATAAGCAGTGTTTCCTGACTGGCCTTTTTGGTCATATGAGGAATACAGACCAACCGTATTTTCTTTCCATGCAGGTGTAGGGAATCAGCTGTGACTGAAAATAAAGATAAAGTATATCATGAAGAATTCATAACAGTATTGTATCCCCTCCTGGGGTTGTAACTTGAGATGCCTTTTCATTAGTATTGGTGAGTTTTTCTAATGAGTGTGCAGACAGTGCCCTTAAGGACTGTGTCTTTATTTGCAGCCCTTACTCAATGCTGATGGTGGGAATAGTAAACAAAACAAAAAAAATGAGCATAGACACATTTGCTGTTATTCTTTGAGAGTGCTATAGTGATATAGTTGGTAATCTTAGGTAGATGGAGGTGTGATTTACAGAACATGTTGCTGTAGTGATTTTTGTGGGCATGGGGATGAAATAAACCAACAGCCTGCATCTCAAACATTGAAATTTGCTAGTAATGAAGTTGTGAGCAAATGGATAGTAGTCTCTTACTGGGGACATATTAAACTTCAGTTCTGCCTCACCATATTTACCTTTCGTTAGTCTATCTATCTATCTATCTATCTATCTATCTATCTATCTATCTATCT
>CAJQZJ010032904.1:1024770-1040028 GCA_907164525.1 Lophiomys imhausi
TCTATCTATCTATCTATCTATCTATCTATCTATCTATCTATCTATCTATCTATCTTATACATATACAAATATAGTGTGTATGTGTGCATGTTGTGCATATATGCATGTGCATATCTATGTGTAGGTGAAACACAGTATTATTTTCTAAGAACTACCTACAGTATCATAATATTTTGCTTAGATAACATAAGATACAATAACTCTTAGCCTGATAAGTTATAACAGGAAGTTTAGTAAAGGTGTCCTTAGTCATGAGAAGCCATCTTTGAAAACCACTGTAGAAGAGCTTGTTATACTGATTTGTGTTAGCAGAAGGCTATCTGATGTCAATGTTCCTAACCCTCTTCATGGAATGAACCATTACGTGAAGAATTGTTTCCCATTTGCAATAGAGAAGAATTTTAAGCCATTAAATTTTCACCTGGGTACTTTCATGTAGTAGTAGAATTACACAAAAAAAATCTGACTTTTTTTATTCTAAGATGTTTCTTGAAGTAAACACCAGGAAGACATCTGGGTGCTTCCCACATATCAATCACTGTAAGCTTTCTCCAAGAAGCCAGAACTGCCATGACAGATATATCATGTGCTCGAAGAGCAAAACATTTCAGCCTAAGAATTGAAAGTGGGATTCCCAGAGCAGAGGGTATTCAAAAATTAATAAGCAAACTGAGTGGCAGTGTTCTGAAAATAATTTGGATTGGGAGAAGGCTATAGAGCATTTGTGGAAATGTACATTAAGCCTTGCCACCACCATATCCAAAACCAGTGTCAGGGCGCAAACATATCCCCTACCTATTTCCAGACAACCTTTGCTAGGAAAATATTAACAGAACTTCACGCTTACTTTAAACACTATAAATTTGATTTAGAGGGACATGCTTTGTTTTTACATCAAGCCTTGCCACCACATCCAAATAAGGGTGTCAGGGGACAAACTTATTCCCTACCTACCTCCAGCCAGTCTTTGCTAGGAAAATATTAACAGAACTTCACACTTGCTTAAAACACAATAAATTTGATTTAGAGGGACCTGCTTTTGTTTTTACATCAAGCCTTGCCACCACCATATCCAAATAAGGGTGTCAGGGCACAAACTTATTCCCTACCTATCTCCAGCCAGTCTTTGCTAGGAAAATATTAACAGAACTTCACACTTAACTTAAAACACTATAAATTAAATTTAGAGGAAATGCTTTTGTTTTTCATGAGCTATCCAATTTAGATTTGGTGAGGTTTTTTTGTTTTGTTTTTGAAAAATATCAAGAGAGAAATTAACAGCAAGTAGAGTATTATATCTTATGAAACTGGCTTTCTAGTTTAAGAGAAATTAAGAGAAAACCATGCTTTGAGTACAAGATTGTTGATTGACTTTTGCCCATATTGGTTGGCATCATTTGTACTAATGCAAAATATCTCGATTAGAAATACAGAGACATTTTTAAAAACAGTTTTCTGTTTGGGTTGGAAGTCACTGTTTTAATTTTCATCCTTAGATGCCTGGTAAATATTTTTCATAAGACCTGACCTCCTATTTCTTTTGCAAATGAACAGTGAAAGCCCTCAGAAGCATGGATTTGAGACATCTGGAGAATGCTGTCTGTTGCTCAAGTGCCATTTTGCTTTTCCCTCCATACAGTAATCTCTTTTGCCTAATTCTCATTTGTGATGGTAAGTAGATATCCAGAATAATTTTTGACCTATGAAGACGTGTCTTTCCAGTATGCTGATGTTTTTATGAATATAAAAAGATATTCTTCTGCAGGCGGTTGTATTGGCTTTAGAGAGCTAGAACTATCCATTTTGAATGTAATTATGCAAAATAAATGAAAGAAATCTGCCCTGGTGATATTTATGTAACAACTCCTGGAATAATTCTTCTGATTTACAAATATACTGGGACCATTAGTGAGAAGCCACACCACATCATTATTTCACAGAACTTTAGGCAATTGTGATGACTTTTTTCATATCAGCATTATTTTGCAAAGTAAAATACAACACAGAAAACCAATTGACTTTTTCCACAGCATTTTTGAAGAAGAAATAAAGCTACTTAAAAATCAATGCAGGCTTCACTCAGAAATATTTTTAAGCATGTGTTTTTGAAACTTGGACCATTTTATTCAATTCATCTTTCTTTTTTTCTTTTTCTTTTTTTTCAGCAGCTTAATATTTGTGAACTGTATTTAACTTCCCTGGAAAAAAATATAAAGAGTGGGTTGAAATCCATAACTGCATTAAACCTATGGTCTCAGTAACAGTAGTTATTTCATAAGTTCTAGCAAATGCTTTGGTATACAAACATAAAAGCAAAAAGAAAATATGATTTTATTTTCTTCCTGCTTATGTTTAAATAGTACTGATTTTGAAAGAATGGTGGGAGGACTTCTGGAAAGATAATTATGGAGAGGAAGGGATCTTCTCTATAGAGAAATATTGTCAGTAGTTACTAGATCTTCAGCCACAAATATCTTACAATCATCTATAAGTAGCCTTGGGGAGATTTTATGCACAGCAGATGTGCACCATGTGCCCTACCTTAAACAGTATACCACATTGCTATATCCCATTCCTTTGGAATCTTGTTTCTATTACAGATGTTCAATATTTTAAAGTATCAAATAGTGGTATTCATTTTTCAATTAGTGGATCACACACTAGAAAATTTTAATCAAAACAATGTCTTGACTAAAAAGAATGTTTCTAAAGGTGTGAATTCCAAATGCATATTCATAGATAAGAATGCCCATACAGGTGAAGCACTTTCTAATTACTTCAGGCTCTCATATATGAAGGCATTCCATGAATCAATGGCTGCTGAGGATAAAAGAAAGATGACAGGAAGGTAAAATGAAAATGTTTTTACAACAAAGACTATCCTGTGAAGAGAGTAAAAGAGTAAAACTTTTACTAATCATTTTAAAAAATATGTTCTTGAAATATATAATATTTGATAAATGTATATGATTCTACTCTTATGTTCTTAATAAAATATATGTCTAGGTACATATATTTAATTATACATATAGATAGGTATACCAGAGTTTAAAATCAGCCCTAAATTTCTTCCCAAACACAACAGCAAGTGTATCTAATATAAAGCAAAATTTGATACATCTATGTTTTCTCCTTTATTGTAACAAAGGGAAAATCAAAATGATAGTGGCTCTCTATCTGAGAAAAATAAATTTTATAAGCCAGTAAGGCAATTAGTATAAACACTCTAAATATTAGCCACTTTAGCTCGCCATGGAGGTGCATGCCTTTAATTCCAGCACTTGGGAGACACAGGCAGGTGTATCTCTGTGAATTCTAGACCAGCCTGGTCTACAAAGCAAGTCCAGGACAGCCAGTGCTGTTACACAGAGAAACCCTGTTTCAAAAAACCAAAAGATAGAAAGATGATATACAGATAGATGATAGATAGATACATAGATAGATAGATATGTACCTGAACTTTTAAAAATTATTAAATTCTTATTTATGTATTAATTAGTAACTATATTCACTTATAACAATTGCAAATGCTTCACTACTAACCCTATAAATTCCTACAACCCCTTTGACCTAACCATTAAACCTATTGATAACAATTACAACTATTTTCATAACCTTTTAGAAGGATACAGTCTCTGGGGCAGGTCCTCAGTTGTCAGGAACACAGTCTCTGTGGTAGACTCTTTAATGCACTTGGCAGTATTTTTTTCTGGAATATCTCAGATGTAGATTCGTCAGGGTAAATTGGCTATGGCGGTTTCACCTTAAATAAGGCTTGATGATTTCTTCTCTCTGGGAGATCTCAGCTGTCTGTAGGCCAACTTCTTTCCTTCATATCAGCAACTCTGCTGCTCTGCCTCAGTCCTTAAAGCCAGCCACAGTTTTGTTTAGGCCACTGTTCGGACAGGTCAAATCCCTCTAGGCAAAAGCTGAGCCACAGGGTTTAGTCCTTGGCCTTTGCTGTCTTGCTGAGGCTTTCTTTGCCCACCAGCTTCTTTCTGCCTCAGGGAGATCTGGCCATCAGTCCACCAGCACTTTCTCCATCAGAGGATACAAACTACTCGTCCTTTCTAGTGTGAGGACTTGCTAGCATCGGAGCTCTCTAGCATCAGAGCTCCCTAGCATGGGGCTCTCTAGCATGCATCTCTCTTTGCTCCATCCACTTGTCCTTAAATAGGATCTCTCCTTGTTCCACCTGCTTCAGCTCAATTTGAGCTCTGCCCACTTAGCAGCTGAAAACAATGCCAGGCCAAATACCTTGTTTTATAGTCCATTAAGTCTTTCCTGTTTCACCTGGCTTCAACCTTGTTTTTTAGTCCATTAAATCTTTCCAGTTTTTCCTGACTTCAATCTTGTTTTTTATTCTAGTAAGTCTTTCCTGTTTTTCTTGGCTTCAGCCTTGTTTTTCCACAAGCTGATAAGCTAATTGCTCACAGCCAAGTTGATCTTCATTCCCCGAATCAAGAGACCTTATCAGAAACCCCTAGATTTTTACTAAATCTAATTTATATTAATCCAACTCCCTACATAGATAGATAGATAGATAGATAGATAGATAGATAGATAGACAGACAGACAGATTATGGATAGATAGATGATAGAAAAATATAGATATAGATATAAAAATAGACATTTATTCCCTGTGTCATTGGGTGGTGGCAGTTACGTTTTGTGTAGTTCATAATAATCCTGAAGTGCTTCCTCATAAAATAGGAACCATTTACTGTTTTCTTTTTTGCAAATGAACTAATAACCAGAGAGCTTAGTTGATATATCCAAGGTCACACAATTTGAAAATAGTGGATCTGGGATTCAAATTCACGCAGTCTGGTTCAGAGCTCTGCCTTTGAGTCATTGCACCATGCCATCCATCTGATGCACACCCATGTTCTTTATTCTCAAACTTCAGCATGCCTAAGAACTGCCCAGGAGTTTGTCAAAGTGCAGGTTCCCCCACACACTGGATCAGTAGGTAGTGTTGTGTTCCTAAGAAGCACATGGATGGTTCTTTTGTAGCTCCTCTGCAGATGTAGCAGGTGTAGCATAAGTAGTACCAAGGTCCAGAACTCTGAACAGGCAGAGAAGAACAGACCTGCTAGTGGATTACAAGATTCGGGTCCAATGCTTTGAGAGAATCTTACTGTCACAGACTTCTTTTGTTGGTGTGATGCTCATGACAGCTTTCTGTGATTACAGGGTGGCTCCAAATACCTTCTTAAACCACTGGCTCTTCACTTATTGATGTTTAACATCTGACATCTTGTCATTGGACTGATTTGGCTTTGAGCTGGACAGTTTTCCTGTGATAGTTTGGAAATTCTTTCCTTACAGGGAGAACAATTGTTTAAAACCTTAACACTTTCTCTCATCTTTCAAGATGCTACGTGGCCTATAATTTTAACAAAGCAAAGTTAAAACACATGCGTATGTGTGTGCATCCTAAAACTTATCTAAGTCCATGACATATAAGAAATAGTTTGTTCAAAAGTCAAGTCCAGTTTCTTTACACACTACATAAAACTAGCAGAATTTTATGAAAATTTCTTGTAGCGTATCTATGCTCTTGTTGATAGGATTCATCACCAGGTTAAAGATAGTATGTAGGAAGTTTAAAATAATACAATCAAAAATGATCTCCCTAAACTACTGAAAGTAATATATTTAGTATGAAGAGGGAAAAAAATCCTACAATTAGTTTGACTGAACTAACTTTTTTGAAAGGACAAACCATTGTTTCAAATTATTAAAATTATGCTTCTTCAAGAACTTTCAGCAACAATCTTGGAGAGAATTTACAGATTCTGTTCCAGGAGGAATTTTTAAATTTGTTAATTTCAGTTCTATTGTACAGCAGCTAGAAAACATGCATAACATTGCTCTATTGAAACCTATCAGGTTGTTAGTACCTGTTCTCAAAGTGCCAGATGATCCATGTTGGTATCCAACTTACCCACTCACTGATTGGTCCCTAAAATAACCAATATAAGAATATCTTCTGCTGAAAAAAAAAAACTGTTCAAATGTAGCATTTATCTTGGGACAAAGCCAGCAATATCTAGAGAAAGAATTTTTGGAACTGTCACAGTATTTTAGAAAAGAAGATAAAACTTAAAGTGTAAATAAAATGTGTTTTGTCAAGGGGACCTCAGTTGAAATTAATATATGTGTATCCCCCAATTCAAAATACAGTTAAATTCAGTTTTCCAACTCCAGGTTTAGAAATTATTTGAACAGCTTTTGCTAAATACAGGTTCAACAATTTGATTTATACTTAATGAAAATGGTGACCACAGTTCTCCCGTCAGAAACCTTCTATTTTTATTCATAAGATTCTGATCAGTGTATGGACCATCCCTAATTTATTTTTTCCCAAATCCAAACTTACTTCATTTTTTTCCATCATATGTGCACAAAAACTCACCACTACAGATGCCTTAACTCATTCACTTATGCATCCATTTAGCCTCATAGAGGAACTTGAAAAGGGGCTGTGTCTTACCTAGCCTATATCAGCCACATCTAAAGCCAGCAATGACTCTGCATTTAATAATTCCTCTATGTTCTGGTTACAAAGCTTCACTTATTAAAACTTAAAACGCTACATTCCCTACATCTTTCCTAATCTAAATATTTTCATTCTCCCTTTAGTGAATGCTGCCCCTGATTTTCTGGAGCACATACTTTGTTGACCTGTAGGTTGCAATGGTACTTCATAATTTTAAAATATAGCCCAACACTCAAATAAAGAAAAAATATTAATAGAGTATTATTATCTAAATAAGTTCTCTACACACTCTTTTAGCCCATTTAATGTCCAAGAACCCTCCAGCTATCCAGAGAAACACTTTGAGACATGGTGTTTAAGATTTTGATAAAATTGCATGGAGCAAGCTGATAATGTTACATTGAAAGTTACATCTCATGGTAACTGATTAAACTAGCTTCTCCCCACTTTGCATTTCTTCTCTTTTAGTAGCTACAGGAGAGAAAAGGGAAAGGCATATTTTTTTAAGTTATATAAAGAAAACTCAATATACAAGTACTAATGGGTTGAGTAACATTTAGTACAGGCAAATTGCTGAGAATTTGTCAGGTAATGTGATTTTGTTTTCAGTGTATGCCACAGAAAAGTAATGGAATGTCTAATGTGAAGAAAAAAAAAGAAAGAAACCCACACACCATAAAACTGTATCACTGCATATGGGTTGGCATTTGAGAAGCAAATGAGAGCAAGCTGCCCTTTTCTATATTTCTTAAACAGTGTATAAAGTTGTTAGATTATACTGTAACATTTTAAGCAATCCATTGTGCTATAAGCAAATTGCCTTCAAGTGCCTGGTGATGTGAAACAAATGTAAAGCAAGTGAGTGAGAACTCAAAAGTCAGCATCAGATGGAGAGCTGGGGCTGCATCCTGGGGGGGGGGGGCGCAGAGGCATCTCGCCTTCCTTAAGGAGGGGGAGGCCACCTGAGACTCAGACATCCTGAGCAAGCAAGAGAGGAATACGAAAATTCCAGTTACAGCAACAAACTCGTTAGTAAGGCACATTTGAATCAACTATCTGCAGCTATTCTTTAAAACTCGGTGACCATAGATCTCTCAAAAAAGATGTTAAACATTGATTTCTAGCTTTAGACTTTTATTTTCCTTTTTTTTAAATTTAAGGTTTATCTTTTCTCCCCGAACAGCTCCCCCTCTTAGTCCAATGAAAGGCTCTTTTTATTATAACAATAAATACAGTACAAAACAATAAGAACAATTTGGCAATAATTATGAAAATTATATAACATACATTCCCAATGTCCAGTCCTTATGTATTTGACAACCAATAATAACATTCTATTATCTATTTATCTTGATGAGTTTAAAGTTGTATACCTAACTCAGTTTCCGTCCTAACTTGCATTACCAACTTAAAAACATCTTCTTAGACTTAGAACATCCTTTTAATTCCTCAACACCTTAAAACTTAACTGTGAGACTATAACTATCTAGTTTTTAACCACATCAGGGACCTGAGAAGGATAAATACATATGAATAAACAGGAAGTACAGAGCCAGCAGCTTACAAAACTAAGAAATGACAGACAACTGACTTCCTGGACAGTCTCTAGTTTTTCTCTATAACATTGGAGCATCTGTCTATCTTCAGCCTTTTGTCCCTGTAACTCGATAGACATCAGTTGTAAAGCAGGTATTATGAAGGACTTGCACTTCCTGTCTTGGCAGAGCTAGGCTGTTGACTTACCTGCTTCCAAGTTTTGTCCATTTCAGACTGTATTCTGTCTGTAGTCGATGCAATGGCTTTTTCTTGCCCAGTGGCTAGCTTGCCACTAATACAGCCATCTCTAAATGGAGATTCTTCGATGCTCGTCATGTACTGAAGTAGAATGGAGGGGGGGTGCTGTCAGGAGCTGACATGTCTTAATATCTAAAAAAAACCCTTAAGTTAAGAAAACATCTTTAAATGCCATATTCTACAGATCTCCTGAAGTTTCTGAAGACCATCTACCTATCTCCATATATTTGAATAAGCAGACTTTTGAGACAGTGTCTTACTGTGTAGCCCATGCTGGCTTTCAGCCCTAGCACCTTTGCTATAGTCCTTCGAGTGATGGGGTCCTAAAGCATTTATCAGGTGTGATGTTCTACTTCATAATTGATTGCATTGCATGTAAAGATAGAATTGGGTCAGTACAATGTGTATAATATTTGAAAGGACTGCATTTGGAAGTTTTAGAAGAACACACAGCTTTTAAACTGTTATGTACTTCATTGCCTTAAATAGTTTTCTTCATTCCCTGAGTCTTTATTTTTTTTACCAGAAATATGAAAATAATAAGTATAAAACCATGCCTACATTTCTCACTAGATTGAGAAATAATGATTCCTTTATACATTGGTGTCTAGAGTTAGAACTCGGTGCATGGTCTTCACAATGTGCCTGGCTTTTTAATGCATTAAAATAGAGCAAGCCATGAAATGAACATCAGACTATCAAGGGGCCACTGTCCTCAAATCAGCAGTTCTCAGCCTGTGAGTCATGAGCCCTTTGCTGGGAGTTGAATAACCCTTTCACAGGGGTCACATATCAGTTATCCTACAGATCAGATATTTGTATTACAATTCATAGCAGTAGCAAAACTACAGTTATTAAATAGCAATGAAAATAATTTTAAGGTTGGGAGGTCACCACAACATGAAGAACTGTATTAAAGGGTCAGAGTACTGGGAAGGTTAAGAATCACTGCCTTAAATGATGATGGGAATGTGTTTAGAACCAACCCCTCAAGCAGATTTGGATTTCTGTGCTCACCCTGTCTCACTTTCTTTAGAGCTCATGGAATTACAAGATACAGTGTTTTATTAGTTTCTCTGAGCTGTAGAGTGAATATGGAGACCCTATTCAATTGGCTTGCTCATCCCCATTGCCTGTGAGAAACAACTTCTTGCAGAATGAGTCAAGTTAAGGAGCACCCCTACATCATCTTAGGCATGAATTTATATCCTCAAAGTAGCCTAAGACATTTGTTTGAATGGTCAGCTTCCTGACCTCATGTACTCTCTCTTTGGGCAGCTTTCTAAGGATTTATGTAGAAGATTTCAAAATGAAATTTCCCAAATTGACTCTGATGTGTCATAAGCTCCACCTAAAGAATTCCAACTCGAATTGTAAAAACTTCATTATTGCATAGTCTGGACTCTTCAACATCATTCCTCCATGCTATCTGTAATAATTGTCTGTAAGTGATTTCTTGGACCCTTTATTTAATAATATTCTTTTCTGAATATTTCATCAAGTAAAAATGGGCTGTCTATTTTTGTTTACATAAAGGTCCTAGCTGATACTTTTTCTATGTCCCTTTAATAATAGAAAATAAGAATTTAAAATTCTGTCATGTTTATGAGGTTGAAGTAGGATCTTTGAAGTAGCTTGAAAAAAAATGTTTTTAAGTCTAGCACATGAGCAAAACACTTTGAGATTTGAATATCCAGTGTGTGATAAAGACATCTGGGATTGTCTATGACTTTTGGGCCCAAATTGGCGCTTTTCTTGTGTTTCACTCCTTAATACTATGTCAGAAATCTCAGCATGTTTTATGTTAGAACACAGATATTGAAATTAAGCAAATATGTAGAAGATTGGCATCTATGTTTTTTTTTTTTTTTTTTTTTTTGGTTTTTCGAGACAGGGTTTCTCTGAATATCTCTGGCTGTGCTGGACTCACTTTGTAGACCAGGCTGGCCTCGAACTCGCAAAGATCCGCCTGCCTCTGCCTCCCAAGTGCTGGGATTAAAGGCGTGCGCCACCACCGCCCGGCTAAGGCATCTATGTTCTTAAGTTTAGTTATTCTAGCATACAGACAATCTTTAAACCTTCAAATTATATTTCACATTGCTTCCAGATTTCCAGTTTCTTCCCACCAGCCTCTCATCACAACTTTCCAATAAATGAGAAACCTGATCTCAGCAGTTTCTTCAGTCAGCCATTATGTTCTCTTTCCTTTCCTTTCAGCTTTTTCTCAGCATTTTATCCTTTCAAAGCCATTTCTTCAATTTGTAGACGCCTCTGACCTGACATTACAGCAAGCATTTGTTTCCATGTGTTTCTTTTTGGCATTTGAGTGAAATATTTATCTCGCCTTATTCAGCTTAAAAAAAAAAAAAAAAAAACCAAAAAACAAAACATCTCTTTCTGAAGCTCTCTGTTACTCACATTATCTCTAGACTTCAGTCATGTATTCTCATTTATGTCTCATCTGATAAGCACACATTGTTAATTCTTCAGCATCACTTCAAATCTTGTCATCTCTGTTGAGGTTTTTAACCATTTAGGGGGCTTTGCCCTTCTGTCATTTGCCTTTTCAGAATTTCATATTATCCCTTTGCCATGTTTCAATTTCATGCTACACTGAAGTTGTGGCTCCTTTTGGTTCCCTTTTCTCCTGTCATTATTTACTCTCCTTTATCTATTCCTGTTCTATTTTCAGCTTTTTATTTTATACTATTCCAAAATTGCATGGACTTTTCACCATTGTGAAGTTTTTGTTACCTTTTTTTTTAACCTTCTTCTTTCTTTTGTTCTTGATAAAAGTTGAACTGCCACTCCACTGACTATGAAATCCAAAATTGTATGAAAATTAGACTTAGCTCTATACTTACAAGCCAGAGCTTCACTTGCTTGCATTTTAATTTCACATGCAAATCTTCAAATTAAATTTTATGTCCCTGTATTTTATTTTTATTCTACATTACTGCTTTTATGTTTTTTATATATTTTCTAAGCTTTAATATAATTTTCTTATCTTGAAAATGTCTGTTTCATTTACTTTTTAAAATATACAACATTTAACCCCAATCTTTATCTTATTTCAGATCTTTCTTCTTTGATTCTGTCTGTATCTACCTTCAAATAATTTAGCACAATCATAAGAACAAGTATATTTTAGGTTTAAATTTATCTACACTATTTATATACACAACATTGAATTATTTTCGCTGGCAGTGTCACAGAAATCATCCATGAAAGACAGCTTACTTGTTCCATGTGTCATTAAAAATTATATCTGTATCTATATGACTTTTGACATATATTACATATCACATAACATATCGTGATGCTCAACTTTGATCTTAACTCCCTCCTTGCAACCAAACAACAACTGAACAATTGGTATATAAACTACATTACCTTTTTGAGTGCAATTGAAAGAATGCTCAAATTGACTGAAGAGTAAAGAAATACATTAGTTAAGTACACTACAGGTCCACGTTCATCCATTAAATCAGCCATTCAACTTTAAAAAATATTTTGGACTTGTTCTGCCTTGTACAAAGTCAACTCCTCTAAGATAGACTTCCTTCTTTGCCAAAGATGGAATAAATCATAAAACTACTTCATTGTGCATTCAAAGCCATCACCACGCAGAGTCCAGTGATGCTGGTTTTTGCCGGTACCACCTCAGCTGCAGTGCAAATCTGACAGCTCACAAGCCTAATGTGCCTGCAAGTACAGGGAAGGCAGCTTTGTGATCTTGGACAGTAGGGATCATAGAGAAACAAGCTGTCATGATTCTCATTTATTCCTACTGAGGGAGAAAACTATCTTTAATTTAAAGATAGAATCACACTATGTACTTCATTCTGATTTGGCCACTGCTATACTCATTTCAGAAACTGGAACAGTGGCCAGGGCATTCTATATTTATTAACTGAGGCCTGATCGGCACTATCTTTTTTTAAGCTAAAGCTCTGTTAGACATGATGGAATATACCAACTGCAATCAACTATCGTCAACAAAAGTATTCTCCCTGCAGCTG
The DNA here is from genome assembly GCA_907164525.1 of Lophiomys imhausi. Classification (NCBI taxonomy): domain Eukaryota; kingdom Metazoa; phylum Chordata; class Mammalia; order Rodentia; family Muridae; genus Lophiomys; species Lophiomys imhausi. Next base: position 1,037,092 of record CAJQZJ010032904.1, read on the forward strand.
TAGATGCATCCAAGCCTGCAGATATCACACTGCTACTGTTTGAGAAGGTAAACTAAGACCTGGGTAAAACAAACACCTTAGGACATGATGTGGGAATGTCTTAAATAGAGACAGTTTATCATTCATTGAGCATTTCATCTAATATTTTCCTTATTTGTAGAGGTAGGTAGAAATGAACTGCTGTCTCTGCTTTACTTAAAAGCACGTCTTCATGTTATTTATGTATTAGAAACTATGTTTGCCAAAGTGATAGTATGTCCAGAGTATAAATCAATTGCTGATAGAAATAGAAAGTTGCTTCCTGACATTTTAGGAAGTGGTAAAAATAGTAGCTAGCATTACTCCATGTTCTAGACAATAAATAATTAATGTGATGATACCCTAGAATTTTCTTAATTCTTGACATTCTTTTTCCCTGGTGAAATTGAAATTTGGAGACTGGCTCAATGGATCAATGATTAAGATCAAGTTTTGCTCTTGCAGAGTACCTAAGTTCCCTTCCCTGAACCTTCATAGTGGCTCATGACTATCTCTAACTCCATCCAGCTCCAGGGACTGAAACATACACGTTTGATCTTCTATGGTACCAGGAACTATAGAGATACATGCAAGCAAATACTAATATATATTAAAAATAAAAATCTTAGAAAGTGTTAATACCAGGAGGAAAAAGAAGGGATTAAAGTTTAACAAAATTTGACAAACTGGTGTCAGATTCTAGGATCACAGGGAAGTCTACACACTTAACCTATAAACATAGAGATGTTCAGCCAAGCACAGTGTGTACCTGATGCTGCATATTAGCACTAGCCTCACATTACAAGGGAAATGTAGTGAGCTAAACCATACTCTTGTCATACTGTGCTTTTTAAAAAATTATTTAAAAATTTTGATAGTATAATAAAATTAAATCATTTCCCACTTCCCCTTTCTCCCTCCTACATACTCTTCTTGCACTCTTTTAAATGCATGCCTTTTTAAAAATTGTTGTTACATGCATATATATATATATATATATATATATATATATATATATATATATATATATATTTGCTCAGCTGGCCATACTATTTGGTATTTGGTATTGTGGTCTGGGGAAGACCAAACACACTCACACAATTCATGTGTTTTTCCCTAGGCAAGACTATTTTCCCTATTCTTGGCAATCCTCAGTTGATTGTGGTTCTTGGTGCAGGGGTAAGGCCTAATGGGCTTTCTTTGGTACACTTTGGCATGTCTATTCTTGTTGTCCTTGTTTAGCTCATGTTTAGTCAGTCACTTTGGTGAGACTTTATCAGTGCAGCTTCTGACATTACTAGGAGTCACAGGCTCATAGCAAACTCCTGATCCTCTGGATCATGTAGGTTTTTTTTTTTTTTTTGCAACAGCCCCCTTCCACCACAATGGTTCCTGAGCCTTAGAAATGGGACTTGTTTTTCTTTGTCTTTTCTGTTTTTAAGATTTTATTTATTTATTATGTATACAGTGTTCTGTCTGCATGTATGCCTGCATGCCAGAAGAAGGTACCAGATCTCATTGTAGATGGTTGTGAGCCACCATGTGGTTGCTGGGAATTGAACTCAGGACCTTTGGAAGAACAGCCAATGCTCTTAAACTCTGAGCCACTCCTCCAGCCCCCGAGACTTGTTTTTTTCTTAATATCTCTGCTGATAATAGGTTCTACAACTCTTGCATTTTGGTTGGTTGTGTTTTCTGTAATAGACTCCATCTGTTGCAGAGAAAATTCCTTGAAGAGGGTTGAGGACTAAAATTATTTCTGGATATAATGACAAATATTGAGAATGTACTTAGGGGATTATGTTGGCTCAGAGAATTTGCAGTTGTAGGCTCTTATCCAATACCTATGACTTCACTACCATGGGTAGTTGGCTAAATTTCCAATATTGAGTTTGTTAAGCAATTCTTAAGTCCAATTAGAGAGCTATTGGACTATACTAAGCTATACTAAGATCTACATGATACTACTGTACCCTTAAGCATAAGGTATCAAAGTAATAAAGGAATTTTGGTTGCTTCTCTCCTTTGGAAAGTTGCATGGTGCCAGTCTGAGAGTTTTTCTTAGATGGCTTCAGCTCTTAGAGGAAGTTTTGCCAGTCCAGAAGAGACTACACATATTGCTACACATATGGCTGTTGTTTGTTTTAGTTTTATTGTTGTTTTGTAGATAGCTAATATTATGACTCTTTATACTGTAGACATTTTTTTCTTCGAGTTACATCTCAATCACAGTCTTCTCTACTTCCCCCATCCCACCCTCTTCCCCCTCACCCCCCTATCCACTTCCTTTTTTTTAAGATTAAGGTATATCTTCCCCCCCTAACAGCTCCCCCTTTCAGTCCAACAAATAGCTTTCTCTTATAACAACAAATACAATACAAATAATTAGGCCACAATTATGAGAATTATATGGCTTAGCATACATTCCCAATGTCCAGTCCATATGTATTTGGTAACTGACTTTAACATTCTACTATGCAACCATCTCCATCTCCAACTCAGCTTCCATTCTAATTTGCATCACAATTTTAAAAACATCTTAGATTCAGAACACCATCTTAATTCCTAAACAACTCAAAATTTAACTATGGGACTCTAGCTATCTAGTCTTCAACCACATCAGAGACCTGAGGAGGATAAATGTATCTGATTGTATAGAAAGTACAGGGCCAGCATCTTCCAAAACTAAGAAATGACATACAACTGGCTGCCTGGACAGTTCCTCATTTCTCTCCATACATTACAGCATCAATCTTCAGTCGTTTGGCCCCATTTCTCTGACAGACATTAACTGTAAAGCAGGAGTTATGAAGGACTTGCCTACCCTGTCTTGGCAGAGCTAGACTTAACTGTTTCCAAGTTTTGTCCTTTTTTTTTTTTTTTAAATACTTTATTTTTTTTTCTTCAAGTTACATCTCA
>CAJQZJ010032904.1:1049690-1086114 GCA_907164525.1 Lophiomys imhausi
GTGTGTGTGTGTGTGTGTGTGTGTGTGTGTGTGTGTGTGTGTGTGTGTGTCTTTATATAACCAAGTATTCATTTACAATGCTTGCACAGGATTTGGTTTGAATTTTTAGATAGTCCCTGTTCAAACTGCTTTTATATCTATCCTGTTCATTTGAATATAATTACACTCAAAGAAATAAATAATAGAATAATACCTTTGTTAGGTATGAGATTTAGACATTCCTAATCTTTATTGTAAACTAGAATAAATAACACAATGGGCTTGAGGGGCTTTGGAGTTCCACTTGAGGAGGAAACAAATTTTCTCGAGCCACAGTGTGTAAGATGACGTCATGAACACCTAGTCTAGTCATACTTCTGGAAAGCTCAGATTCTCGGTTGTTTCTTGTGGTTTAAAGTGATTGTTTAGTGATCTTATTTTTCAGACTGAGGAGGGCTAGCTAGCATTTCATGTATAAGGGGTATACTAGTAAGGACATCCCCTCTCTCATTTTATGAAAGATGACATTATAGGATATAGTATTCTCAGCAGCTAATTTCTTTTCCAATTAGCACTTTAATGTCGCGTCCCCCTCGACCAGCAAGGACGACGCAACTCACAAAAGCTCTTCTCAAGCAGTTTATTCAGGTCCCTTGAAAACAGTCTTCCGAATGCCTGGGCAGACCCAACAGGCTAAATACTATATGAACAGCAATCAAGTAAAGCCACGTGGTGCTATCTTAGAGGCCCACGTATGCGGAAGCAAGCCAGATCAGCAGTCTTAGCCAAATATGGACTTGTTTACCACCGAGAGCGCTCACCGTCAGGCTGGTGGAAGGCGGAAACCGGCGCCATCTTTAGGGCGCGGCACGTCGCAGCTCTCTGCAGTTCCTCCTTTTTTATTTTTTCTAAAGTAGATAGAAGTCCCTGGAAAGGCTTCGTAATCCCCATATTTGGGGATCTCATGGTGGGCCTGAGCCTGTAGGAGAGCAGTGCTCAAACTCTTACCCGTCTCTGGGTCAGCCTCCCCACTCGGGACTGCCCTGTCTTAGATGGCCGAGACTTACCCATCAACTCCGTCATTGACTTGCCAGACCCTAATACCCGTGCAATGAATACCTCAGTGGGCAGGGACTATGCTCAGTAAAGATTTAAGGCTTCATGGCAGCGAGCCATGCCTGAGGGGACTGACCCGCCTTGATGGCGACAAGGGACTATATAATCATGGCTGCATTTCGCTTTTGTGTGGCTCTCATCTTGTAGATGCACCATAGGCAAACCAGAGAGGCTAGTATCATCAGTATTGCCAAAGAGCCTACGCCCGCCCACTCCTTAAGATGATCCATAGCCATCTGTATCCAGGAAGTCAAACCAGTAGCCAGACTCAGATCCACCCAAGTGGAGTTGATGTGGATGATTGTTGCTCTCAGCTCTCTCATCAAATTTTCAAATTCAGCCGACCAATCCTGTAAGAGGAACTTTGACAATTGTCTAGACAGATTAGCAGCCTTTGTAAAATGTTGATACTGCACCGAAGTAACACACAAACCTTGCATTTTCCACTCACACCCCAATTGTGCTAGTTGCCAAAGAGAATCAATCTGTTCTTGTATTAAATCTATGCGTTGATTAACTATCATAAGGCCTCCTTTGAGATGAGAATTCATAGAGGTCTGAGTATCCAATGCCTGTGCTACAGTGGCTGAGATGTTATTCAGGGCATTGGCAGTCTGTATAGAACTAGACACGGCAATAGCTGAGGCAGTAGCCCCCACAGCAGCAATAGTGATGGCAGTAACAATAGCTGCAGTGATGCCAAAATCTCTTTTAAACCTGAATAGCATCATGGTATTAGGGGCCTCTACAGGAACTGGTACATATCGAGGCATTCTAGTCACCACAGCCACAGGAAAGGCTGTGGCATTCCAGCATAGGGCATAAAAACATATGCCCAGAGTGCATACTAACTTTTCTTCACCCAAGGATGTACTCCCATTACTTACAATCCACAGAAAAGGAGGCCAGAGACACACTGGCGAAGCTGAAAAGGTCTTATTGCTGTAAGAATGAAACGAAGAATTCCAAGTACAAGAGCCACTACTGCTAGAAAAATCCAATTTGGTAGCGGACCCTAGGGAAAAATTACCTCTTTGATAAATTCCTCCCCCAAGCATAATGACAGGTTCCAAGTCCATGCAACTTCCATTTACCCGACACAAAAGCCACAAATCAAAAGGATTGGTGGCAGTCTGCTGAGGATCCCTAGTAGATATATCAAGCATTCCTGTACAAGACTTATTCACTATATTACAATCATGGGGCTAAAGGAAAAATAATCTTGTTGAACCCAAACTGCTCTGCGCTCCTGACATCCAGTCCAGGGAAAAGGTCCTTCCTCTCCTGTGGATCCTCTACAAAAAGGTGCCCAGCGTGGCTGTCTGGGGGGATCCCGGTCAGAGACTCGTGTGGGCCACCATCTTTCAAGGCGAGAACCATTGCCCGAAAACAAACCACTACCCCTACCCCCAAACCTCAGTTGTGGTAAAAAATCTGCTGACTGCTGAGACAATTTAATGCATTCTGTATCATCTAACCTATTGAAGCTCATTAAAAAGCACAGACTACCCTTCAAGCTGACATTTCTATTACCCTCTATAGGGCTTTTCTGATCATCAAAGGGAAGGTAGGGTAAGCCTAGGCTTCTATTACTGCTAAATAAGCGTGGAAACACAGTTGCATCATGTCTGACCGGCATCGGCTTTGGGAATATCAACAGGATCCCCCAACTCGTCTCGGTCATTCCTGACATACTCACTGCTACTATCACTAGGATACCTAGGAAGGTCTTCATGACGAATCTTCCTCACAAGGCGTTCAGGCACCCACACTGGATCTTGTTGATCCTGAGGAAAAACACAAACAGACCCTCTCACCCATGTTAGCACGGGGTCAGGCCCCCGCCAAGAGCCTGTCAAAATATCCTTCCACTTCACCATGCTTTTAGGTGGACCATGGGAATCCTGATGTCTGTCCACTGCTGAGTGGCCTTGAGCATCCAAATTGAAAAAGTTTAAAGTAAATAAGGCTAAAGACATTCTCTCCTTGGGGGTATGGCCTTGGCCTATTCCCCCTTTCTGTTTTCGCAAGCATTCTTTCAAGGTGCGATGAGCATGCTCCACAATTCCTTGTCCTTGAGGATTGTATGGTAATCCTTGATTAAGCTGTACCTCCATCTGGTTGCAGAAGGAGACAAAGGACTGTGCCGTATAGGCTGGTCCATTGTCCGTTTTCAGCTGCTGTGGTTTTCCCCATTCATCCCAGGCTTCTAAGCAATGCCCTATGACATTGCAAGCCTTTTCTCCACTCATAGGTGTAGCATGTATGATACCTGAGCAGGTATCCACAGATACATGAATATATTTTAAGGTTCCAAACTCTGAAATGTGGGTAACGTCCATTTGCCAGATTTTGAGTGGCATCAACCCTCTAGGCTTCACGCCCACACTGGGAGGATGATGATGAATCACACACTGAGGACAATCCAAAACCTCTTGTCTAGCATCTGCTCTAGACAAATGGAATTTCTGCTGTAGAGTTTTTGCATTTACATGAAATAATTGGTGAAACTGTCTGGCTTGGTCCAGGAATGAGCTCCAAAAAATGCATGTCATCCTAGTCCATTGATCAACTTTATCATTACCCTCACTTAATGGTCCAGGTAATCCTGTATGTGCTCTAATATGTTGAATATAAAAACACCTTTTCCTTTGCCAGATTAAAACTTGTAACTCTTGTAATAAGGCACATACAGTACTATTTTTAATAGGACCTGCTAATTCTAATACTTTCACTGCGTTGACCACATAAACTGAATCTGAGATCAAATTGAATGCAAATTGACATCTTTTAAACACCTCAATTACTATTTTCAACTCTACTATTTGGGGGGAGCCCGGTTGAAATTGGCATAGCACAGGCTCTTGTCTTTCTATCAAATAGGCTCCGCAGCCTGTCTTTGAGCCATCAGTAAACACATTTGGTGACCCTTGAAGTGGTACTACTGAAGTAACCTTAGGGAATATCACTGGGTGCTCCTTAAAAAAGGATAGCAATGGATGCTTAGGATAATGATTATCAATCACTCCTTCAAAGCTACATTGCAATATTGCCCAATCATCTACAGTGCCACACAAAATCTTAATTTGATGACTGGAATAGGGCACTATTATACTGGCAGGAGCAACTCCAAAAGACTGCAAACATTGTTGGATACCATTCAAGGCTAAAGCAGCAACTGCAGTGGGATAATGTTCTATGGATTTTTTTTTGGAGAAATCTTTGAATAGGTCCATAATAATGGTCCGTCCTGCCATAACAATCCTGTAGGTTGACCATAGGTGGCAAATATGCACAATGCAATGGGCTGTCCTTCCTGCCATCTCTTTAGGAAGGCACTCTGTAACCTTTCTTCCACTTTACATAAAGCTTTTCTTGCTTCTCCTGTTAATTGCCTAGGAGAATTAAGTGCTGAATCACCTTTCAAAATATCATATAAGGGTCTTATTTCATAATTTGGTAGCTTTAAATAGCGTCTTACCCAATTGATATCTCCTAACGACCTTTGAAAATCATTTAGAGTCTTTAAATTATCTTTTCTTATCTCAATCTTTTGAGGTATTATCTTTTCAGGTCCAACCTTTGCTCCTAAATAATTAATCACATTTTCCTTTTGAACCTTATCAGGAGCAATAAACAACCTTTTCTTTTTTAATAATTGAACTAATTCTTCATAGGCCCAATCTAACATTTGTTCACTCTTAGCTGCCAGTAAGATATCATCCATATAATGAACACATCTCAAATCTGGAAAATTCTTTCTCAAGGGAGCAATGGCTTCCCCCACATACAGTTGGCACATAGTGGGGCTGTTTGCCATGCCCTGAGGTAATACTACCCATTCAAACCGCTGATCAGGTTCCTCATGATTACAGGATGGAACAGTAAATGCAAATCTCTCACTATCTTTGGCACACAAAGGGATGGAGAAAAAACAATCCCTTATATCTATAACTATAATGGGCCATGAGGCTGGCAAAGATGATAAAAGCGGCAAGCCGCATTGCACTGGGCCCATGATCTGCATTTGTTTGTTTATGGCACGCAGGTCATGCAACAATCTCCATTTTCCAGATTTCTTTTTAATGACAAAGATAGTTGTATTCCAGGGAGATACAGATTGTTTTATATGCTTTAAAGACATCTGTTCATCCACCAACTCTTTGGCCGCATTCAATTTTACAGAGGAAAGTGGCCGCTGAGGAACCCATACTGGGTCCTCCATCTTCCAAGTTATGGGAATGCCCTCCTCAGTGGCCCCTAGGAAAAACCCAGGCCCTGTCTCTTTTGTCTTTGCTTCATAGATATGGGACTCTTCCGCCCCTGAAAATATTTTCCTATTCCAAAGCCTGGAGCATATCCCAAATCTTGCATCATATGTTGGGATGAATCAGAATAGTCATTACTCAATTTAAATCCCATATCCTTTAAAAGGTCTCTTCCCCAAAGGGAGATAGGGAGCTCAAGTACATATGGCTGCATTTCTCCTGAGTGGCCTTCTTGGTCCTGCCACTTTAATAATCTTGCACTCATATCTGGAGTCTTAGCATAACCCAGGCCTTGAAGTGTTTGAGAAGAGGCTTGCATGGGCCAACCTGAAGGCCAGTCTTTCTTTGCTATAATACTCCTATCTGCCCCAGTATCCAAAAGGCCCAGGATCTTTTTACCATCAACTTTTAACTCCAAGTCGGGGCGTTGGTCCAAATCCAAGGAGAGAAATGTCAGATCTGTGCCCGTGGACCCAAAACCATCCTTTCCTCTCTCTCGATCCTTTGCCGCATAGCAATCATGTAAGCTCGGCAACATGATCAACTGAGCAATTCTATCTCCAGGAGAGATAGCTGTTTTACCACGGGGGGAGGCTACCATGACCTTAACCACTCCTGTATAATCTGGATCTATAACCCCAGGATGGACAATAAGTCCTCTCAAGGCTGATGATGACCTCCCTAACAGCAAACCAACTGTACCAGGTTCAAGGGGTCCTTTAAAATCTGTTTCAATTAACTGGACCCCCATTTGGGGCGTTAATACGAGTCTGGTGGTGGAGCAGAGGTCCAATCCTGCTGAGCCTGTAGTGGCTCTCCGCGGTCTCTCGGATGGCGGAGGGTTGGCCGTCTCTCTTGATTCTGTTCTTTGTCCTGATTCTCTACTGCCCCATATATTTGTGGGCCCTGGGGTCGTGGGCCCTGCTGTCCGTTTTTTGGACAAGCGCCACCATAACCTTGAGTTAAAGGCTGGCCATGGATGTCTGTCACTGAACGGCATTCATTAGCCCAATGGTTCCCTTTTTTACATTTTGGGCATAACCCCGGCCGCCTGGGGCGTTGTACACTTCCTGTACTTCCTGTACTCCTTCCCCCGGGGCATTGTCTTTTAAAGTGTCCCATTTTGCCACACTTAAAACAAACTCCTGAACTTCCTCCACCTTTTCTGGTCAACTGTACTACTGCGGCAGCAAGACCAGCATTAGTTAACGGCCCTCCAAGTTCTCTACACACTTTCATCCAGGCTTCTAGCCCTTTACTCTTGTAAGGGGTGATAGTGGCTCTATACTCTTTAGTACATTGCTCATAGACCAACTGTTTTATTAGTGGCATGGCAGCATCCGTGTCACCAAAAATCTTTCCTGCCGCTTCCACCAATCGTGCCACAAAGTCTGAAAAGGGCTCCATGGGGCCCTGTAGAATCTTAGTTAAGTTCCCACTCACCTCCCCTTTGTTAGGAAGGGATTTCCAAGCCTTGATAGCTATCTGGTTTATTTGTTCATAAACCTGATTGGGATATCTTGTCTCCTGGTTGGCAAATCTCCCCTGCCCAAGCAGCATATCTCTATCCCAGGCTGTATTTCCATCTCTCTGATTAATGGCTGCTTGCTCAGTGGCATACTCAATTAAGAAAGCTTTCCAGTCTAAATATTGCCCTGGACTTAAGCAGGCGCGGGCCAGGCCACTCCAATCACTCGGAGTCATACAATGTCTGCTTAATGCTTCTACTTGAGCCAATGTAAAAGAAGCGGTAATGTCATAGGTACGAACCGACTCTGCAAGGGATTTAACTACTTTAAAATCAAGCGGTTCCTCGTACCTGTTCCCTTGTGGATCTTGGTATACCGGATAGGCAAACTGTAATTCTGTTCTTATTTGTGTCCACATCCCCGGGCAGAAAGATCTCCCTACTTTCAGGGACTGAACAGGCTGATCTATCTGAATGGCTTCTGGGTATGGAGGGGGAGTTGAAGGCGCCGCGGCAACGGCGTTACTTACACCGACCGCCGCCAACGTGGCTGAAGGCGCCGCGGCAACGGCTTCACTTATACCGACTGCCGCCAACATGTCTTTCTCTTTTACCTTTTTCTTTTCCCATTTTCTAATAGCAGTCCTCTCTAACTGTTCTATTAGAGCGTGTAGCTCCCCTTCAGAATCTGTGCCCTCTGAATCCTCAAAATCTCTAAAATCTCTAAGATCGGGATAGAGAGGGACCTTCCTTTTGCTTCCCTTTTCACTGTCTGCCTGCTCAGATCTTTCGCCTTGCAGCAGTTCCAAGGCTGATTCTCCCTCCTTGATTACGTTACAGCATCTCTGATCTTCTAAACACTCCTCACCATCTTCCAAATCGGTCTTACTCCATGCTTCAGAGTACCTTGCTCCCAAGCAAAATCCAAGTCCCTGCCTAATTTGTCCCAGCAGGATACTGTAAGATTCCCGGACACCGCAAACCACGGAGCCACGGAGTCGCATTCATTCAAAAATCTCTCTAGGGTTGACTTTTTAAGTTTCAAATTCCTAGCTAAAAGTAGCTCCTGAAGAGCCAGAAAAATTGGATGTGACTGAGACAATCCCATGATTAAAAATTTACTTTCGGTTCACAATTTCCCCACGAAACTTTACCTTTTGTTCGCAATCTCCGCGAAACTTTACCCTTTGTTCGCTATTTCCGCAAAACTTTACCTTTTGTTCACTATTTCCACGAAACTTTACCTTTTGTTCGCTATTTCCGCGAAACTTTATTGTCCCAATTTATCCCGGGAACTTACCAGTGCACTGCCCCTGACTGCAGGAGTTCTGAGTCTTTTCTGGTTCCCTGTATGGGCCACCACTTGTCATGTCCCCCTCGACCAGCAAGGACGACACATCTCGCAAAAGCTCTTCTCAAGCAGTTTATTCAGATCCCTTGAAAACAATCTTCCGAATGCCCGGGCAGACCCAACCCACAGGCTAAATACTATATGAACAGCCAATCAAGTAAAGCCACGTGGTGCTATCTTAGAGGCCCACGTATGCGGAAGCAAGCCAGATCAGCAGTCTTAGCCAAATATGGACTTGTTTACCACCGAGAGCGCTCACCGTCAGGCTGGTGGAAGGCGGAAACCGGCGCCATCTTAAGGGCGCGGCACGTCGCAGCTCTCTACACTTTAAAAGTATCATCTCATCACTTCATTTTTTGCCTTTTTTATTATAATGTTTATTTATTACTTCAAGTTTCATCTCCATCTTAATGCCCTTTTTCCACCCCTCCTGGTTTGGTTCCACCCTCCCACCCTGGCCCTCCTCTAGTACCTATCCCACTCCTCCAATGTGGAGTATCCCTACGTATCAGACCCTCTCAGTTCAACAGTCATATGAGGGCTAAGAGCTTCTTCTACACTGGGGATCTACATGGTAGCACCCCTAGGGCAAATTGTCCCCTTGATAGATAACAAAGTCTATGTTCCTGTTCATTTTGGTGTGTTGGTTGTAAGAGAGTTATCCTGTACTATATGGCTAAAATCCAATTATAAGTGAGAAGATGACGTGAGACATCTCCTCACTTGTTGACCTCCATGACTGGATGACATATCTACTGCCAGTCTTACCTGAAGCTTCCTTATATAAAAGTTACTTCTTAATATTTTCAAAATTATTTTGACTTTAGTCATTTTGACTATTTGTAATCTGTCTGAAATATTTCACTTTGTGTTTATCCTTCTCAGAGTGTATTGAAATTATATATGTATAAACACTAAAGTGTTCTTTTTGTCATTTATTTTTTTCAACTATTCTTTGTATTTGCATCCCTGTTTCCTCTTTGGAAGTCATATTATGAATATATACATCTAATGGAATCCTACAAGTTTCTTAAGTTCTATTCATTTTTGTTCAATTGTTTTCTTCCTAATGTTGAATGATTTCCATGGCTCTTCAGAGTCATAGAGTTATTCTTGATTTTTTGTTTGTGTATATTAAGACTGGTTTTGTGTCTCTGCATGTATTTTTTTCAATCTAACTGGTCAAATTTTCTGCAAAAAATACCTTGTGAATTTTTAATACTCATGATTTCAGACCTAGAATTTTTGTTAAAATATTATTATTTTAATTCTTTTTTATTGAAAATGGATTTCTACCCAAAAGTGGTATGGCTGGGTTCCAAAGCAGAGCTATTCCAAGTTTTCTAAGGTATCTCCAGACTGACCTCCATAGTGGTTGCACAAGCCTGCACTCCCACCAGCAATGGAGGAGGGTTCCCCTTTCTCCACACCCTTGCCAGCATGTGCTGTCATTTGAACTTTTGATCTTAGCCATTCTGACAGGTGTGAGATGGAATCTCAGAGTTGTCTTGAGTTGCATTTCTCTGATGGTTAAGGATGCTGAGCATTTCTTCAAGTGTCTCTCAGCCTTTAGGAATTCCTCCTTTGTGAATTCTCTATTTAGCTCTGTCCCCCATTTTTTGATTGGATTATTTGGTTTCTTGGCATTTAATTTATTGAGTTCTTTGTAAATTTTGGATATTAGCCCTCTGTCAGATGTGGGGTTGGTGAAGATTTTTTCACAATTTGTAGGCAGCCATTTTGTTCAAATGACAGTGTCTTTTGCCTTACAGAAGCTTTTCAGTTTCATGAGGTCCCAGCCATACCACTTCTGGGTATGCATCCAAATGACTCCGTACCGAATCACAAGGAAGTTTCCTCATCTATGTTCATAGCAGCCTTATTTGTAATAGCTAGAAAATGGAAACAACCCAGATGTCCCTCAACCGAAGAATGGATTAAAAAACTGTGGTACATCTACACAATGGAATACTACTCAGCTATTAGAAACATTGAAATTATGCAATTAGCAGCCAAATGGATGGAACTAGAGAAGCTCATCCTGAGTGAGCTAACCCAGACCCAGAAGGATGCACATGGCATCTATTCACTTATAGTTGAATTTTAGCTATATAGTACAGGATATCTATACTAAAACCAATGCACCAAGGGGAACATGGACATAGACTTTTTCTTTTTTTCCCTGTCAATGAGATACTTTTCCCTAGTGGTGCTGCCTTGTAGGCCCCCAGTGTATGAGGAGGCTCTTGGCCCTCATATGACTGCTGAACTGGGGTAGGGGACTGTTATGCAGGGACAATCCACTCCAGAGGAGTGGGATGGAAGGGTTAGGGAGTAGAGGGTGGGAGGGCAGGACTGAGAGGGGTAGCAAGAGGACACTATGATGGAGATGTAACCTGAAGCAACAAATAAATAAATAAATTAAAATGGATTTAATCAATTGATCATGATAATCTAGCTCAGTATAATACTTCAAACCAGTATAGTGTGGACTGACTGAATCCAGTCTCCTTTTTTCCATGCCGTATACCCACACACACCTTTCCTAACCTGTAGTGATCACTATTTCACACACAGGTAGATCCACTTTCTACTAACATGTCGAAAAGATCATGTGATACTTATCTTTCTAAATATGAATTAGTACTTTCTCTATTTTTTATTAAGTGATGGTATTTATTTAATTACACTTTGTGGGTAAATAATTTTCCCTGCAAAAATGCATATATGTCTGAGGATATGTCATATTTTTGTTACTCTGTGTTGATTGACACCTAGGCTTTATTCTCAGTGCTCCTAAGTAAAGATGTATTGAATATTAGAATGCAAGTATCTTTTCGTATAATGGTTTGATATTCTTTGGCTAAATGAAATAAATAAATAGCAGGATTTCTGGATCAGTCTGCAGAGAGTTTTATGAGGAATCTCCATGATATTTTTCATAGTAGCATTATTCATTTACACTCTCTGTAACAGTGAATGATGGTTCTTTTTCTCATAGCCCAGTCTTCTTGTTACTATACTCTGTCATTTGAATTGGGTGAGGTGCACACCAGTTTAGCTTTGATTTTCACTTTCCTGATCCTAAGATTCTGAACTCTCATTCATATATTTATCATAGAAGTTTCTTAATTTGTTGAAAGAAATTGTTTATTTTTGTGTTTACTTCATATACTTTTGGAGTCATATTCAAAAAGTTATCAGTGTTGTGATGCATTTTATTTCATGCCTTACCTTTAGGCCTTGCATCCCTTTTGTGTGGTTTTTAGATGTGGTAAAGGGTAGTATACCAGCTTCAGTTGTCTACTCATGGTGCCCAGTTTTCCCAGCATCATGTCTGAAAGGGGCTGTCCCTTCTCAGTGTATAATTACAGTACTTTTGTTAACAACAGATTGGCTGTGGCTGTGTAAGTTTTTCCTATGCTCTCTGTGCTATTTGTGTGGTTGATATCTATGTTTTTTAATGCTGGTACTTGCCATTTGGGTTAGCACCAGCCACAGGAATTCTGTCTGTTTTTATCTAATAATTGTTAGCTCCTTGCTCATTTCTCCTCGGTGCTCTCCAGGTAAGTCCACATCCTCCTCCTGTTCCTCTGTGTCTGGCTGTGTCCCTCTTTGCTTCATCATGGGTACACGCACACTTCATTTAGGAATTTTGTTTACTATATGTAGTATATGCTCATTTATAGGGAGGTTTTTAGTAATTTCCTTTGTGAATTAGGCAAATTTCTTAGAAACTGCACATTTTGAATATTAAAGATTTTATTTAGACATATTTTCCTTTCTAGTGTATTTTTTATATAGTTCTGTAATGTAGCTCTTTATGTGTTAGATGATTTTTCTAAAATGTTTTGAAACATCTATCATAGTTGATTTGAAATCGTTGGTAATGTAGCTTATGGTCAATCATTCTTTACTTAAAGGAGTAGGATTTCAAAGTCAAAAGAAATATTTTTAATTTATATAAATTTGGAAATACTATTTGTGATTTAAAAAAACATATAAGAATCTACTGAGATTTTTTAAATGAAATGTAACTCCCTGACCTTTTAAGAGTGTATTTTCAGAGATAGTGTTTCCTTCCAGTTTACATGGCTAATCAACATTGTATAAATACAATCATAATATGTTTATAGTTTGATTCTGCCTATATTTCAGGATTATAAGCTTTTTATAACTGTAGACTTCATGCTGACATTGTTGTAACATACTTCACAACAGGCTTAAAATAAATAATAAAAATTTTACCTGAGCAATTCTGCACTGAGAAATTTTCAGAAGAATATTCTTCTTCAGAGCATATACTTAATCATAAACACCTGGGCATGTAGTACAGATTTTCATGTTTCAAATAATAGAATTGGGATTTAGAGAAAATATTTTTTGGTCTAGGATTGGCTGTTGAGTCTTTTACTTCTGGTTACCCAGTTTTCCCAGCATCACATATAGAAAGGTCTGTTTCAACTCCATCGTGTCATTGCAGTGCCTTTGTTGGCAACTAGTTGGTGGTGGCTATGTGTGATTTTACTGAGATCTCTGTCCTATTCATATGGTTGACTTCTATGTGTTTATCTTTGTACTTGACATTTGGGTTACTGTTTAGGGATTCTGTTAAGTTTAATCTAATAATTTCTAATGTCTTGCTCATTTTCTCCTTGGTATTCTCCAGGTATATGCACACTATCCTCCTGTTCATCTGTGTCTGCCTACGATTCCCTCTGCTTCATTCCAAGTAGTTGAGATATTTGGTTTGCAATACATTGATTTACCTGGGCAGTTCCAGAAATGGCCCATGGTTTCAGTCTACTGATGTTAACAACTAGCTTTTAATTATTCAAACCTTAGTAGGATTGGAATGATAGATTATATATTATATATATGTGTATAGTATATATATGAAGTTCAAAGCAGGCTGAACAAATGCTATTTGGAAAGCAGTTTCCTTACAACAGTTACATATCAGTAGGCTTAAGCTCGAAAACTCTACTATCCTTTAAGGACTTACTGAAGGTTAGGAGATTAATAAGCTCAGCAAATGTTTCACTAAGACCTTGTAATATCAGACTAAAAACACCTTTTTAAAAAAATAATAACTAGGCTGGCAGCTAGAGTGAATTCCCTTTGGGGATTCTTGGAGACTAGATAGAAGAATGAGTTCTGTGTGCTGTGGATTATAACTTTAGAGAGATAAAGGTTGCAGAATAAATCTGTAAAGTATTATGAGGAGAAAGTCATGCACTTCTGTCATGTGTACATTATCTGAGGACACATTTTTAAAAAAAAAGGAGTTTGGAAGAATAAAAATGTCAGAAGAACAATAAGTCAAAGAAAGGTGAGATATCAACTGAAATCTGTCAGGGTACATGGACTGAACTCCACAGTGGGTCTCTAAAGACTACATACTTATTCACAGAGCTATCTCTGTGAGGAATATGGGAAGGCTTCATCCTGCCTCTGGACTGGTTATCCTGGCTTGAAAAAAAGTGATTAAAAATGGGTCTTTGTTAAGAAAGTAAAGATGCATTAGAAATTGTGCAACTGTTTTCATTTTAATTTTTGTCTTGTTTTGGTTTGATTTTTTTTTCATTAAGATAAAAATCCCAAGATTTGACTATTTGAGGGAGGTTAGATTCCTCCTTCACCCAAGACTAGATCTGAGGGATTTTAAGAAAGGTAACTATGCAACATAGCATCTACTCTAGAAAAATTTGGAAGACAAAAAGAAAATTATTCTACACTGCATCAGGAGAACAGGTAAAATCTGAGATCACACTGGACATATACAATTTTTTTCTAAAAATTGTAGTGTGCATGCATATAAAATGGTCATTAAATGCCCTAAATCTCAGACAATAATCACAAACAATTTTTTGGTTTCCCCAATATATTTTGATCTCTTTTTACCTTATTAAAAAAAGAATTAAAGATATTTTTTGAAAGAGATTTATGTAGTAGAAGAGCAAGTTCACAGCATGACTGTGGAATTTAGTGATTATTTTTTTCTTAAAAAGGATAGAGATAAGGAGAAAAGAACCAAGTCTATCTATTAGTCTATTTCACTATTATTTCTATCTATGTCACTCTAAGAAAGAAAATGAAGGAAATTAGAGCAATTTATAAATTGTGACACTAGCTTTGTAAATTATAAAACAATCATTCAGCTATTTGTTTTCATAATCACCAAGTTAATATTTTATAATATAACAATATAAGGATTATGGTTATTTCTTTGAATGCCATCTTGGTGAAAGATCTGGTAACTATAGCAAGCTAATCTGATATACATTGGAAAGAATTGGTCTTAATGAGATGCTCGATAAGTATTTGCTGAACTGAACTATAATACATATAGCTTCCACATCTAGTTACATGTTTCTATGAGATGATCTTGATGAAACTAGATATAATTAATCACCTCTATTTGGGTTCTTGGATGATCTGCTACCTTGATCCCAAACCCCTGCTAATGCCTAAGTACAAAAGTAGACAGAAATATTCACTAACAATCCTTTGAGTAAATGGTATATGTAATTTGCTTAAAAAGAAATAGATCTCTGAGAGTCTTTGATTAAAATTGTGCAATATAACTTTCTCTTCCTTCAGTTTATCAGATGAAATGTGGGTGTCTTGAAGCAGATGAAAAAATACATCAATTAAAATACACTCTTCAAACAGTGTTTAGGTTAACTATGTGGCCTTTATACATGGAAATTATTTACCTGAATATTTATAGAACCCTAAATGAGGCCTTTATTCAGGACAAATATTAATGGTAAGAGGATTCCACTCATCCATGAACCCATTCACAACACTCACATATTCTAAACTTCTCTTTGGCTTCTATCTCACAGAGATTAACCTTTGTGATAACTGCAAGGACTAGCAGGGTCCTTTTCCATGACACCTTTTTGAGCTCAGAGATTTCTCTTCCCCTGCTCCTCACCTGCCTTTCCAGCCACATATACATATTTCATCCTTGGAAAGAGTTAAGTTTAGTCCCACCTCAGGGACTCTGCAATTTTCGTTTGGCTTTGTGCTTCTGCTTGTAATATTTTTGCTCCAAACATCCAGAATCTGCTTTGCTCATGAAGTTATGATGACTGTCCAAAAGTCAGATTATGGTAGAGGCTTTCCATGACCATGCTATGTGGAGCTATGACACACCACCTCCACCAATGTGTGCCAACATTGCACGGGTTATCTTGCTTTCTTTTCTTGCTGGTCATTTATTAGCAGCTTTATATTGACAGGCTTCCGTTTCTCCTGAACTTTTCTTTCACTAGTTGTGAATCTCATGATCTCATGAGGACAGGATGCCATCTACCTTCCGAGCATCACGACCATGTGGTGGCCAGTGCTACTGAACAATTGCTTAATTGACTCTATCTGAATATGCATGAAACATGATACTTTCTACAGAATTAAACTGGCAGGGTACATGGACATGAAGAAATACAGTAGTGTAGAAAACATGATGGTGACTATGGCTATGAAGTCACGCAGAGAACACGAGGCGGCAAAGAGTGAGGGAAGCACAATTACTTAGAGGGTGAATGACGAAGAAGACTTGCTAGGACATTTTTGTTAGATGGATTAGGAGCTCAGGGAATGGGAAGTCAGCCTGAGAGACAGGTGTTCAAAAGCAGTAAGAGCACGTGCAAAGGCCCTAGAATACGGATCTGGCTGTAGGTTATTCCTCCTGAATATGAACTGTACATGAGGTTAGAAAATGTCAGCTCTGAGTAGATTATAAAGTTTATGGTTAGATGTTCAGAATCATTCTGTCCCAAAGCCAATAGACACGTCCAAATGAATCATAAGCAGGTAAGTGATGAGTTCTATATGACAATGAGAAACATAAAGCATGATTGGTTCCCAGTGAACATTTGTAGTGGCTGCAAGATAGATCTGGCCTCACAGAGAGAAAATTTGAATGGCAATGATGAATGAATCATTTGATTCTAATTTTGGGAATTTGAGGTTATTTTGGACATGCAGAAAGAGATGGACAATAGGCAATAGTAAATGCTAACCTGTGAGAAACTTCAGTGTAACCATTGTTAAATTGGACACAGAAAAACATGCAGCAGGAAATCCAGGCAAAGGAGCAAAGACTGGAAGTCTCAGAGTTTTACCTAGAGAAGGTAGGAATCACAAAGGTTTATGACCAGCTGACAATTGCTAAACTATAAGAAGGGGATCTCGCTTATTTGCAAAAATTTTCAATGGGCATGCTAAAAATAACAAAAAGCCTTCAATGCATCTGATACTAGTCATTTGCATATTTAAGAATATGCTACATAGAAAATTATTGCAAGCTGAGCAGCCTAAAATAAAAGCAGGCATTAATTATCTTACAATATCTGGGGTCACAGTCAGTTGAAGTTTAGCTGAATGGTCCTGGCTTGTTAGCTTTGACAAATTTGCAGTCAAGATGTTGGGCAAGACTGTAGTTGTCTGAAGACTCGACTAAGATGGAAGGACATATTTCCAAAGTGGCCAGCTCACATGATTGACGCACAGCTACCAGTTGCTGGAGAAGTTGTATTATCTCTCCAAATTTGGTTCCCTACATAGGTTCCTCTATGTAGAGCTGTATGTTCCTCTATGTATTCACATCAAAAAGCTGTGTTTAGCCAGGCTGTGGTGGCGCACGCCTTTAATCCCAGCACTTGGGAGGCAGAGGCAGGCGGATCTTTGTGAGTTCGAGGCCAGCCTGGTCTATAAAGTGAGTCCAGGACAGCCAGGGCTACACAGAGAAACCTTGTCTCGAAAAACCAAAAAAAAAAAAAAAAAGCTGTGTTTCCCAAGAACTCGTGATTCAAGACAGAGCATAGGAACAAACTAGGTCTGGAGTGTCACTCATTGCCACTTTTCTGTGTCCTCTTAGTTATATAGAGAAGTCCTACACAGTGTCTAGAGGTAAACATTCCCGTTTCATGCAGCAACGTGGCTAGAAGGTATATATTATCCAGGCAGACCTCTTGGATGCTGACTCTCAAGACAGGTTTGTCACAGGACAGAGAAAGCTGGTGCATAAGATGCTAAATGCCTGGTCATTAGAAGTAGGTAAATAAAGTGTGGGTTGAAACTGAAGAATGGGGAAGGAGGAATTCTAGAACACGGGAGGAGACTAGACAAGTGTCCACCAACTGTCAGAGTTCTCTTATGAGGATTTACACTAACTTTGGAAAAACTGACAGAAAATGAGAAACTTGGTGAGTTGAAAGCACCAGAACAGTTTTCATTTGCACAGTAAAAATATTTGATAAGTTGTTAGAGGGTTACATTTATTAATTGAGCCTGGAGGTGAGGGCGAACCAGTGCAATCCCCCAAGATGAAATGATTGGCAGCATGCCCTGGAGAAGGTGCAAGAATTTAAACACTGACAATTGTTTAATTAGTCTAACTTCATTCAAGACCTCTCAACCTAATTTTCATTGTTTGTATTACATACCATAACATCTTGCAGTATCAGCCCATCTTTTTGCAATATTAAACCCCAAGACTCCAAAACACTGTTTTAAGATAACCTACTAGGCATTTCATTCTCTAAAGAAACCAATTATATATGAAATTAATAATTAAAAATTATAAATAGTAAGAACAAGAAAACATGCATGCCCCATGTCCTGCGGGTAGATTTTCTGCACAGTGTATAGGGAATTAGGTGGAAAAATAAAATCCATTTATGTTAATGGGCATCACACGTCTAATTTCTCATGTTCCACACTGCTAGCTTCCCCCTTGTGCCTTTGTCAGCATGTGGGACTGTTGGAAGGGGGAAGAAAAGTGAATGATATACTTGATGGTCTGTCAATCATAACGGCAATCAGGGTGATTCCAGAGCTGCTTTTAACCTCTATAGAAACAGTTAGTCGGACCATATGCTTTTTCTTCCTGCCAGATGCTGCCATTTGTCAATTTCCTGTTAAGAAAATGGGATTCTGCAAAAACCAAGGTTCTTTTTCTTTTCTTTTTTCTTTTTCTCATTTGTAATAGATAGTACACACACACACACACACACACACACACACACACACACACACACACAGATTGAATACACATTTTGCAGCTTCTACCAAATAACTTCTAGCACCTGGTAATCTCCATATGAATTTTCCCTGACCTCTGCTGGTGTATCTTCTGTGAGCTCATCACACCATTGAAAAACAGTATCCTAAAATTGTCTTTGCCCCAACTTTAAGCCTAAAAATTAAACATATTTGCTTGTGATGATGTGATCTATAGACAAGGTAGAAATAAAATAGCTGTTAAAAGATATCAGGGATCTAATGAATTTATCCCTCAGCGAGGAAAGGAGATAATACAGAGTTTGAGGATTAAAGTAAACAGCAGGGGCTGCATGTTGATTACCTAAAGGTAAAGAAACAAATCCCCAAAATGTGTTTCCTTTCTGTCAAGGAGAAGGATGATTTTGTTTAAGTGGAAGAAATGCTTAATTTCTCCAAAATACTCTGCATATTTGTCTACTTGTCTGTTTATTGTCAGGGATGAAAATCTATAAGCTCCTTGTCTTAGAGACAATAAATCCTTTCATCCCACACATACCGGCAGCGTGTCCTTAGGTTTTGGCTTAAAGCTCTAACAACAACTCATATTTTGGGTTTTTTTTTAATTTGAGCGCTCTAGGTAGCGGGAATACATTGACACTTGCCACCAATTCCAATCCACAATTTTCTTTTCTTTTTTTTTTTTTTAATTTTTTCAAGTTACATCTCAATCGCAATCCCCTCCCTATTTCCCCCCTCCAGTCCCACCCTCCAACCCTCAACCCCCCATCCTCTTCCCTTTTTTCTTTTTAAAGTTTAAGGTATATCTTATTTCCCGCAACAGCTCCCCCTTTCAGTCTAACAAATGGCTCTTTCTCTTATAATAATAGATACAATACAAAACAATAGAGGTAATTAGGCCACAGTTATGAGTTATATGGCTTAGCGTACATTCCCAATGTCCAGTCCATATGTATTTGGTGCCTGACTTTAACATTCTACTATCTAACCATCTCCATGAGTTTAAAGTTCTATATCTAACTCAACTTTCATACTAACTTGCAACACAATTTTAAAAGCATATTCCTAGATCTATAACATTCTCTTGACTCCTAAACAACTCATAATTTAATTATGGGACTCTAGCTATCTATTCTTCAACCACCTCAGAGACCTGAGAGGGATAAATATATCTAATTTTATAGGAAGTACAGGGCCTGCAGATTCCAAAACTAAGAAATGACATACCAGTGGCTGCCTAGACAGTTCCCATTTTCTCTCCATACATTACAGCATTGATTTTCAGTTGTTTGGCCCTGTTTCTCTGACAGACATTGATTGTAGAGCAGGGGTTATGAAGGACTTGCCTACCCTGTCTTGGCAGAGCCAGGCTGTCGATTTACCTGCTTCCAAGTTTTGTCCTTTTTGGACAGCATTCTGTCTACAGTTGGAGCAAGGGGCTTTTCCTAACCAAGAGATAGGCTTGCAACTAATTCAATCATCTCCTGCTGGAGATTCTTCGATGCTCATCTTCTACTTGGAGTAGAATAGGGGGTGCTGTCAGGAGTTGATATGTCTCAATATAAAAAAAAAATCTAAAGTTAAGAAAACATCTTTGAATGCCATATTCTGCAGATCTCTTGAGGTTTTTGAAGAGGTCCTATCTATCTCTTATATTAGGATAAGCAGATGTTGCTTGTCTCTTAGCAGCTTTATTTCTGATTAGCTCTGAAAATAACTATAATAGACTGTCATAGTACCTAGCACAATGACCGGATTGCATGACTTTTTCTTGAGGTATGCTTGTGATAACACCCCTGGCTTCAGATGTTTGCCCTGCATCCTGTATCCACGCAGCCAACCAAGTAACATGGAAGCTTGGGCAAGATAAAAGATGTTTGCATGACTTTAGCTAGCAGCATTTTGTATCAGCTTATTAATAGGAACTGGCCCCGACAATCCCAGCAAATAGCTTAAGAGGAAAGTTCTGAAGCCCAGGACAAGTTGCCTGTAATAGCTAGGCACCAATCAAAATTCTGAACTTCCCTGGCTGTCAGCCAGCGGGAAACATGCAGAGTGTACTTAGTGTTTAAGATTTTGGAAGAAAGCCACTCAGTGAAAAAAAAAAAAATCTAACTTTACAGCGGTCAGCTTTTGTTTTATCCATTCCAGCCCAGCATTCTAAAGTCTAATTTTTTCCTTAAAGGTCACCAATGAGCTATAATATAGTTTTTAACATTTTAATTTTCCCTTTTCTTCCCCTGCTGTTTTTTTTGTTTTGTTTTTTCTTACCCTGCTGGGACTACCCCACTCATGAAGGTCAGGGGAATGATAATGCTCAGATGGTGCTACCTTTTTATTCATAGACCAGGTAGAGAGTGCACACAGCCATAAGCGGGTGCCTCCATCACAGGGCTGGGCTACTGACCCCTGCCCTGAGCTGAAGATTGTACCTTCTCTCAGGATAACAAATGACTCACTTTGCAGGTATGCAGAGCCTGGAAGAGTGCTTAGCCAGTCTCTGCCATTTCCCCTGAATGATATTGTGATTGGTTTTCTCATGTGAATAGAGTATTTGTGAAAGCAGGGCTGAAGTCTGTTTATTCAGGAATTTGTTTTTGAGCACAGCCATCCTAGAGTTGAGACGATTAGTTCTTTATCTGCTAATGCAGGGGTTGGTTTAGCTGTTGGCTGGAAACACATTTTCATTCTGGGAAAATATTGCTGTCACTTTTGGGCACCAAAACAAATTTCTGATGTTTGATCAAATTCAGACATTATTGAAAACAAAGCCCACAAATCCAGATTTAAGGTCATTGTGGACTGACCTCTAAACTGCCCACTAAAGTTCCATCTCTACGTGGTGACACAGAAGGAAAAACACAGTTTATTGAGTCTACATCACAGTCAAGGATCCTCTTTCGTGAAATCCACTTTCATTTAGAGCATTGTTAAAATTAGGACAGAAATGAACACACAGTGGTTCAGCTGATGCTTATGACCCCAGGAGAGTCTTAGGGAAACAGTCATTCACATGGTCCACTGTGGAGGAGAGAAGGTGCAACTGGTCACCTACAACAGTGTTCTTTCCTCTGGAACCAACGTTCTTTAAGACTCCATGTTTATACATGGTGTTATCTTCAAATACAGTTGCATAAATGCATGGTCTATTAAATGAAATGTTAAAGGCAATTACCTCATTAAAATAAGGCTTTACAATCTCCATAAGCATGTGTATGCCCCTTAAATACTACCTTCCAAAGACCTCTGAGAGACCACTGGGTCTGAAGTGCTCTAAAAGCACTCCAGTTAAAGTGTTGTCCCATACTCAGTGCAATTGGGAGATGGTGGGAATGTCTAAGAGTCGAGGCTTGGCAGGAAGTTTTAGAGACTGACCATCAAAGGGAATTATGAGACCTTGGTCTCATTCTTTGCTTATCCTCATTTGAACCCTTATCTTGAGATGAATTGGCCCTCTTCTCTAGTGACTGCCCATCACTTAGCCCTCCATGAGGAACCAGGGTGAGCCTAAAGCCAGTGAAGTTGGCCATTAATTAAAAAAGTCAAAACTCTAGACCAAACTAGACCTTCCCTTTAACAATTGATTATCTCATATATTCTTCTTTTTTTTTTTTTTTTTTTTTGGTTTTTCGAGACAGGGTTTCTCTGAATATCTCTGGCTGTCCTGGACTCGCTTTGTAGACCAGGCTGGCCTCGAACTCACAAAGATCCACCTGCCTCTGCCTCCCAAGTGCTGGGATTAAAGGCGTGCGCCACCACTGCCCGGCTATCTCATATATTCTATTACAGTCGTAAAAATTATACTAGCATGCCCTAATTTTAAATAAGCTGAAGCCATCTGAACAGGGTGTAGTTATCAGACCATGCCTGAGCCTCTGACTTAGAAGCAGCTTCTTTCCCTGTTCCGCCTTGTGCTTTGTCTGAATTATTTTTCTGAGACCTCAAACGCTGGAGTATTTTCCCAACCAAAGATGTCTGCAGTACACATCTATATCCAGCACAAATATAACCTTCCTTGTGACCCAAAGCACATGGATATAAGTCAAACAGGGACTGCAGGATACTCTAAAAATATGATGTACCAGTTTTATTTAATTAAGATAATGTAAACATAGGTACTCTTTTGTACTTTGGAGGCAGAGTTTACCATGGATTGAAAACAGGGCTTCATTCATGATAGACAAGTGTTCTACCATTGAGCTCTATTCCCAACCATAAGCATGAAGGCTTCTGAACCATCTTTAAGTTTTAATTTACCAATAACCGAGTCATGAAATTCATAAATACCCATTGGTTCTCTTCTGACAACTGGGTAATTTCATTTGGAAAGTTTCTATCAGTTTCATAATGAGTCTCAGCATGTTTGCCATGTAGTAAACTTTTAATATGAACTTCTGAGATTGTACTACTCTGAGAAATGTTCTGATTACTCTAACAGTTCTCAGGTTCCTCACTTTTGTAGAGTTTAATGTTCCTTTCCTGACACCTAAGCGTCTTTTATGCTCATCTCTCCATCACCCCCCGATCTTTTATTCTACTGCTCAGACCAAAAGAGAATGAAGCTTTTTAAATTTGAGGAGATTCATTCTCCAGGGAACCTGAACCTAGTACATAGAAAACATTGTACCAGTAGCAATGGCCTTAGAGCTCCATTTGGTAAAATTCATTCTTACCATTTTCTCATTGGTCCTTACTCTTTCTTTGGCCCCTTGACAAACAGGTTATAATAAATATAAACTACAGAAGATATCTTCTAAATGACTCTCCATCAGTATCACTTCCCTCTCTGGACCTTTTCTTTCTTGTCTTTAATCTATGCACAGCATTTTTTCCCCTAATCTTTCAAAAGAGAAACCTGCAAATTCCCAGATCATTTCATTTACCCCACTTAATAATTTTTGCACTATTGGGTTAGTATCTTATCTGGCTGATTGTTTTAACTTATAGCATCATTTCCATCTCCTGGCTCCTTCCTCTATACTAAAGACAAACCAACAAATATTAGCTGAGATTTCATCCCCGCATGCTTTGTTATGTATGGAACAGCTTACAAGTGTTGTGGTTACAGCATCATATAGGTTTTGCTTCTTTGGTCAAGACCAATGTGGAGATAGGTAGGTGGCTTAAGACGCTGCAGTAATGTAAGATATTTTGGGACCTAGGTGACTCCTCCACTGTCTCCTTGGCTATTTTCTATTGAATGGGACCAGGTATAGCACCATGTCTTTTTTCAGCCTTTTGAGATGAGAGAAAGATGAGTGAGGACATAAAAATTACTTTTAAAACTTGAGGTAGAGTTTCCATAGACACATTTCAATAGCCAAAATACATGATTTACCCTTAGATTTAAGGAAAAATTCTACCTATATTAGACTTTCATTTTTAAACAGAAAAGGAAGAGATAGGATCCCAAGAAAAAGGGCACCATGCCTTCCTATTCCTTGCCCTTCAGGACAATGCCAATCTTGGTGCATCAGGAGCTTCCTTCATAACATCAGCAATTATATACACCCTTCATTTGTTCCTTACTGTACAGCTCATTTAATTACCAATTAAAATGTATGTCCTAATTCTTAATTCTTTTTTTTTTTTTTTTGGTTTTTCGAGACAGGGTTTCTCTGAATATCTCTGGCTGTCCTGGACTCGCTTTGTAGACCAGGCTGGCCTCGAACTCACAAAGATCCGCCTGCCTCTGCCTCCCAAGTGCTGGGATTAAAGGCGTGCGCCACCACCGCCCGGCTTAATTCTTAATTCTTAAATGCAATTTCAAACCTAGCTATTTCATACACTTCGCAGAAATTAACACACAGTAGGCACTCAAATACTTTGTGGTTGAAATGTGTCGGTATAGAATTGAGGCCATTTAACATCCTTGATTGCTTTTTTCTGGCACTTACCCTAATGTGTTTAAAACTTGAGCTTCTTCATTAATATTCAAGACAGAGAACTATTATCTTAAAGCAAACTAAACTTTGCTAGCTTCAAAAGCAGAGATAATAAACTACAGAGCCCACTAAGGCCGAGTGTCTTTGAAGTGATATGTAGGACTGGGAAATTAATCAGCAGCATTAACTGTTTCGTGGAGGCTCAGAGGCAATGCTGTATTTTCAGAGAAGAATCATTTACTTACAGGAATGATAGAAAGACTGAGTGAGAGATCCACGCAGGTCAATGGCTCATGTAGACAGAACTGGATACGGAGGTTTGGGAGGGCATGCCCCAGAAGAACTGCAGGCTGGGACGCTGAAGCACTATTGCACAGGAAATGAAGAATATGAGCCTGGAGGTTATAGGCCTTCATCAGTGTGAACAATGAGAGTTAGGTCAAGTAATTAGAGCCTTTTATTTCAACTAATTCATTTTCATTCTCTACCAACTTGGGACCTTTCTGAGTCAGCCTTGCTCCACTTTCTTTATGGTTGTCCAGGTGGGAACATCATGCTTCCTAGTCTTCAACAGATGTTTGTATGTCCGACAAAGCCTACCTTTTGTTTTGGATAGAGAAGAGAAGAAACTTCTGTGAGATAAGAATGCATCAGGAAGACAATTTGTACTGTCGGAATTGCTTTAAATTTACTCATTGACTGTCACATAGGGATGATGTCCTGACAGTATTGACAGTGTCTATACTTCATAGATACTAGAAGTGCTGCTGCTGCCACATCTTCTTCTGTGGAATTTGTTAGGGGTCTTTGGAGAAAGGACAAGCAGAAATGTTCCACATACAAGAGACAGGAAAGAAGAACTCCGGTTCTGGAATCATACTGATGAGGTTCTGATCTCTGCCTGCCAACAGCTTAGTTATGGGGCTCTGGGCATGGTGCTGCTCAAAATTATTTCAACTACAAAATTAGAATAACAGTATCATCAACTTTCAAAGTATTATTATAAAATCAGTTATTTCCATTTCATAGGAATGCATGAATTTGTACTTAGCCTCCTAGATTCCATTCTTAAAACATGTGTTTTATTATTTATAGATAAGCATCTCTCTGTGTATGTAGCCTCACAAGACAAAAAAAAAAAAAAAAAAAGGACTTTCAGATGTCTTGGATCTGGAGTCATAGACTGCTGTAAGCTCTTCAAAGTCAGTGCTTAGCACTGAATCCTGATCATCTGAAATAGAAGTCAGTACTCTTAACCACTAAATCATCTCTCTAGACCACCATCTTTAATTTTTGCCATACTTTTATCCTGTCTTACAGCCCCATAGAGATCTGAAAACACCTCTGTAATAGTAAATCACATTGCATCATTCATGAACACAGGATATTCTGCTGATTTCCTATTTGCTATTTAGAATTAGCTCTAAGTCCCCATCTAGTTCTATTAAAAAGAAGAATCTGGTGTAATGGTCTCCCTTCCTTCTAACACCTAGCTCCACATGTACACTGATTTTCTACTATACCCTAAACATCATAGTTGTTTTCACCCAACAGCTCTGTCTGAAACCCTCTGTTCTCTTTCTAGCCCGTGGCTGGCTTCCTAAAATGATTTGACATGTCCTCAGCTACGGCCACAATAATGAACTTATCAGACCCTCCTTCGGAATTCCCTGTTACCTTCTTTAATTGCTCTCAGAGCCAGTGTGCCTATCTTAAATTATCTTCTCATCTTTGTTTTCTGTTTCCTTTACCTAGTAGTCAAGCAAAGCTGTTGTCTGCCTGTTTGCTTGTTTCCTGTGCTTGGGAGTGTCCTTAGAACATAGTAACTAGCTGGGATTTGTTCAGAGAAGGACTGAGCAAAGGAACAGATAAGGATTTCTTCACGATATGCAATGATTTAGTTTAAAGGCATTTGCAGTGGTGTCAGACACAGGCAAGTTTCCAAGACATGCTAGTGACTTTTGTTGTTCTGAACCCCAGTACAGTACCTCCTACCCAGCATGCACCCCGGCGCTTTACACCCCGCTCTATAGTTCTTTGTGATCCTCCTGACAGCAGTCTTTCTCTAATCTTAAGAACTCTTGTAATTAAATTCAGTTTAAAGCATTTCAGTTTACAGGCATTAAGTACCAGTTGTGTGCTTATCACTGTTTATTAAATCAGTGGTGTGTGGGGCATGGGGAGAAGTGCCACCTGTGACAAAAACTGCTTCTGGGGTGAGTCATGGTGAGGTAGTGGAGGGCACAGCTTTGAAGTGATTTGGGAATAAATTCTAATTCTGGCTGTCTCTCTTTATTTATTTATTTTTTTAAATGTGGGTTCTAGAAACAACATCAGTCTTCAAAATGACCCCTCTTAGGTTTGTTTTAAAGGATTAATTTCAAAGCACTATTGGGGAAACAGCATCATCAACATTCAGTTGAAGCCTAATACTTGCAGAGGCTAGTCCTAGTATTAAGTAGTGATATTCATCTGTTCAACTAAACGTCCAAATTTTCAGGCATGGCTATTACTTCCATGCCTTTCCAGCTTGATACAATAAACTGGGAACAAAAGAAATTAAAATAGATTTGTTTTTGTTTTTTGTTTTTTTCCTGCAAAGCAGTCTTTAAGAAGAGCCCACTGTACACATTGAGGCTTGGGGGTAATTATGGGGAAGAAAGGGGAACAGGTTAAAAAGTTTCCCTTTCGGCCCAAGACCAGATGTTGGTAGATGTTTCCATAGAATGATGAGTAGCGACTAAAAGAGTGTCACATGAGAGACACTCATCTCTTATGGCCAGCCATTATCAAGAGATGATAATGACATGGAGTGGGTGGCAGCAAGCACAGCTAACATGTTACTTTATTTGGTCCCTGAATGTTGATTACCATGACTTGGGGGGAAATGCCGGAACTTTTCAAATACGCACTTTTCTTAATGGTGTGACTGTGGCCAACAGCCCTCTCTAGAAGGGTAAAGAGAGAAGCTGGGTAGGGTCTTGTCCATTGTTCCTCAGTCAAAGGAAAATCTATGTCTCACCACCAACCTTCATGAGTCTGTGCAGCTCAGCACTATGGCTGCCAAGGTTTCTAAATGGTGGTATATAATGATGCTGCCTGTTTTAGTAGAGAATTATGCTCCTGACTATGCAGGGAGGATAATAACTGAACAAGTGTATACAATGAAATAGTCATTTTTAAAATGTCTACATTGTATAGTTTATTATATTCTTAGGTTTTGCACTTTGGAGTGAAATGTACTGAAGGGAATTAAAAGCAAAGTGGAGGTCACACCAGACCACATTGTGGAGATGTAAGGTGATTTTAAACAGGATTGTTCTTGAGGACCAGGGGTACGTTGATACTAGATCTATACTGAGGGATATTCTGAGTACTGGACACTATTTACACTATCTGAGTTTTGCTATATGTGTTTATTCCACCTGAGGAGACTTAAGGATTTTAAATCACTATGTCTAAGGACACTTGGAAACCCCAGTCTATGTGTAGAATGACCATTTATTATGTCACAGCAACGACCATGGGTTACAAAAAAGAAATGAACAGGAATGGGGAATCAGCCAATGGTAGTCATGATTGAGAGAAGACAATTAATATTACTTTTAATAAAATGCATAACTGAAAACAGCACTTTGTGAGTATCTATTCTTGTGATTCACATACTATATTCTGAGAAGTGAGGGTAACCACTCAATTATTGGCAGTGGTGAGAAGCAAGCTATCAAAAGAATAAGCACAGGACCTAGAGAAGGCTCTGTAGGAGAAACTATTTGCTGCAAGTAATAGACCTGAGATTGAGACCCACAACCTACGTTGTGGGGAATTTCTGTTGATAGGTTGAAGTCTGGCATCACCAGAAAGCTCTTGAGCTCAGTGCTAAATGACAGACTCTCTCTTTTTTTTTTTTTCAGCAGAATCCCCACCCATGCCTGATCTGAGGTAACACCAGTGTTACATGGCCCAACCCTACTCTGTTAGAGTGTTGCATGGCCCAACCCTAATCTGATAAGAAGCCTGCCTAGGAACCTGGAGTTTTTCCCAAACCTGTACTGTCCATAAGATAATTAGTTATTATGTTTCCTTTCTTATGATAGGACCACACACAGAGAATCAAACACATTCACCTCCAAAAACCCTCCCACTGTCCAAAGATTCTTAATCCCCCTGATTCATGAAATAAACTCTTTTTCTCCATTTCTCCACCACGGTCATCTGAGGCTTAGCTGCTTATTTTGGGCTTGGGAAGGAATCATTCTTGCTCTTCCTTCCATGAAAAATTTACCACAGCCACTGCCTGGCTAGCCAGGCTTACCTGGGCTCCCATGTTCGCCTTTGCACCAGGCTCCCAACTCCCCACTGCCATAGCTGCCTAACCAGGCTCAAATCTGCCTCCAGTCATCCCAGTGGCCTCCTCAGACGCTTGCAGGAAGTCACTGAGCTTCCTCCTCCACCTCCCTCAGACCACCCACCCAGAGTTTCTTGACCAGCCCTGCTGAAGGAGCTCCAGGCTCCTTGAAGCTGCCCAGCCCAGAACTGGTAGCTCACCTAAAAAGAGCTGGTAAGCTTTTGCTGCATGCTTGAGAGAGTTAGGGCTACCCTAACTCTCCTGGTTGCTTATTGAAAAATTATAACACTTGTTCATTGAAGAAAATCATTTTCTCCTGCCACTCCAGGAAATCCTGTGGCATGGATCCTGGTCAGTGTTTCACCCTTTTCTCACCAGAAAACAGGCTGAGCTCTGAACTTCCGGTGGAGAACCGTGCACAAGGCCTGAAATCCCTGGAAGCCGCAGAACTGGACTACATGGTTGAAAGAGAGAATCTACTCCCACAGGTTTTCCCCTTATTTCTAACAGTCGTTGCACACTCAGGCTCCTACCCCTACAGCCCCCCCCAACCCCGCACACATAGGTAAATGAATGTCATCAGAAAGTAAAAGATCTTAGTCTGAAGAAGAATGAATGATGATGAGGCCCAAACAGGAAAACCTGCCTCCCTGCCTCCCACATGTTCTCTTCAGTCCTACTCTTTTGCATAAGAAAGACAAAAACCTATCCTAAGGTAATTAATTTTTTTCTCTAGATGCCAAAAGTTGATGAGCTTTTTTTCTATTTCTTTTTTTCTTGAAAACTCACGATTAATACAATTAGACATACTTATATTTTAAAGAGATATTCCTATTCAGTATCACCTACATTTCTAAGTATTCTCCAGCTATTCAATTTTAAATTTATCCTTTTTTTTCCCAACCAAATCTTTTCTTAGATAAGCAATTAAGGAATAGTGCAGAAGTGGCATTTGAAAATCACTGTACTTTTTTTTCAATATCCTATTCATCATTCCCTTAGCTAATGTGTGAGTGGCATTTAAGTTAAAAAAAAATGATCTTGCTGGTTGTATATGACACCTAGATCAGGCAAGAACTGAAGGTCTGAAAGGTAGCAAGCACACCATGTCATGAAATGCTCTTTTCCCTTCTGGATGCCATTACTTGCATCATGCAAGTATGTTATGCAAAATAATCTGAAAACTGATTCTGCAACTTTGCCTTGGGGTCCTACAATATTCATTGGAAGTTTTAGTTTTGCAAAACAAAAGAAATTAATTTAGTATTAAAATAAAGTACTTTAAAATGCTTGCACGTATCAATGCAAGCACCTTCCAGTTGAGTCCCAGCAGAACCAAGGAGGCACCAAGGGCTTCACTTCACATATCTCCTTTCACTGCATGTGCCTAGGTGGGCTTCTGACATTTACAGCTAATATGAAAATTTGCATATGAAAACTTCATAATCTAGCTAGTTTTCTTAACTTAGGCAAGTCCTGAATGTCTATAAAGTTCATTTCTCTGTTATTTAAATTACATTGTTAATGATGCCAATTACTTCAAAGGGGTATTTTTAAAAGATGAAATAAAAATGGTATTGGATGATAAAGGTACATTTTAAAATGAGAAATTGTTACAAAACAATTAAAGAAAAAGAGGCCATGATTTTGAGAGAGAACAAGAAAGGTTACATGGAAAGGGTCAGAGGAAGGTCACATGGGAGTGGGGAGGTTTTGATAATCTGAGGAATTCCTAACTCATTTGATTTATCATGAATCAACTTCCCCTGGAGGATCTGGTAAACATATTTATATTATTAATAGTTATAGTCTAACAGTTAAGCTTTATTAGGAATCAAAAGGATGTTCTAGGTCTAAGATTTTTTAAGTTGGTAACGTAAGTTAGGATGAAAACTGATTTAGGTATAGAACTTTAAACTCATTGAGATAGATAGATAATAGAATATTATTATTAGTTTGCCAAATACATGTGGACTGGACATTGGGAATCTATGTTATACCTTATAATTTTCATAATTTTTCTTATTGTTTTGTATTGTATTTATTGTTATAAGTAAAAGAGCCTTTTATTGGACTAAAAGGGGGAGATGTTGTGGGGAAGATGCACCTTAAATTTATATGTATGTATGTATATATGTATATATATATATTATGATTAAAAAACAAAACAAACCATTGAGAGTTTAGGCCCTTGTATATTAGAGTGGAATGTTGTCACATGGCTAGGCAAGAGGCATGAGTTAATCTTTTCAATTATACATGATAATGTACATTTCCTCAAACTTCTGCTAAGTTGGTTTTTTTCCTTATAATTTATGTGACAAGCATGTAGCAGGCTGCCAAATCTTCTATAATTTTAATATTGAAGACTTGTAAGCTTTATATTTCTTTTGTTTCTTTATTTTTTTATTTCTTCAAGTTACATCTCAATCACAGTCCCCTCCTTATTCCCCCTCCAGGCCCACCCTCCCACCCTCAACCCCTCATCCTCTTCCCTTTTTTTTTCTTTTAAGTTTAAGGTATATCTTATTTCCCCCTACATTTTCCCCTTTCAGTCCAACAAATGGCTCTTTCTCTTATAATAATAAATATAATACAAAACAACAGAGGTAATTAGGCCACAGTTATGAGGGTTATATGGCTTAGCGTACATTCCCAATGTCCAGTCCATATGTATTTGGCACCTGATTTTAACATTCTACTATCTAACCATCTCCATGAGTTTAAAGTTCTATATCTAACTCAACATTCATACTAACTTGCAACACAATTTTAAAAGCATCTTCTTAGATCTATAACACTCTCTTGACTCCTAAACCACTGAAAATTTAATTATGAGGCTCTAGCTATCTGTTCTTCAACTACCTCAGAGACCTGAGAGGGATAAATATATCTGATTTTATAGGAAGTACAGGGCCTGCAGCTTCCAAAACTAAGAAATGACATACCAGTGGCTGCCTGGACAGTTCCCATTTTCTCTCCATACATTACAGCATCAATCAAGCTTTATATTTCTGATGCTGCAATTATATAGATTAGAAAGAATTACATGACTATGCAACATCTTATGTAAGCAAGTTTTTACATGAATTTTCATTGTGTTTTTATCTTGTAATCCTGTGCTTCAAAATTACATCAGATGCTTCATCTTTGGGAAAGAGATTTTATATTATTAATCTTTCATGTAAATTATTATATGAGCCTCTTTTTTCATTTTCTATTAAAGCTGCTTTTCTCATTGACTTTTATACTTTGCAACTTATCTTCTATACAATTTCATTTTTTTTATCACTTGGTAAAATCACATTTTTGTTCATAGTCTCATTGAGTGTCATTAAATGATCATCCCACTGGGAACTGGTATAGTCCCTATAAATTCTTTTCTATGATCTAATTTCTTTCTAATGGACTAGTCTGCCCTTTGGCAATTAGATAGAAATTAGGCTTAAAGCAAGCATGTCACAAAGTAAGCAAGCATTACTGATAAACTGTTCTTTATTTGTATAAACATTTCTTTGTGGCAACTGATATCTAATGTGAGCATATAACAATAAGTTTTTGTTTCTTGTATTTATCGTGTGATAAAGCAAATTAAACTCTGATGAGAATGGAAGAAAGAACTGCAGTAGGAAATCTAAACATTTTAGGATTTTCATAATACTGTCCGAATTTCTGTTGTTTTCTTTAATTTTTTTAAATCAACTCATGGATTTTCTTTTTTCTTGAAGACCACACCTATGTTTGTATTTATTGAGGTCATTTACTGGCACTCATTTACACACGACTTAACAGTTGTATGACTTGTGGCTAAAGGAAAGACAATAATCTTCATGCCCCAGGTACCCAACTACCTAACTGAAATGCACTGCAAGGAAAAGCCAAGTTCATTACCCATGCCTACAACTTGCACTGGGACATTTTGCTTTATAGCATTCAGAGCCTTTTGACCCCCCAAGAACAATGAACTTCAGAAGTGTAATACAAGTAATTTTAGAAACAATTCTTTGAAAACACTGTTAAATAAGAAAGTTTGGTGGAAAGATGGAACAGGTATCCCATTTATCTTCTATTGATTCATGTTTAAGTCCAATGTAAAGTTCAAGTGTTTAGGGGAAAGAGAAGTTATAAATTGATAGAAATAAGTGAGAATAACTTCTCAAAGTTAACTGAGATATTGTCATTTGAGTCTTGGTAAGAAACTTACGATATTTCCCCTATACTTTTTGTTCTTGTTTTGTCTTACTCTCACCACAAGTAAGGCAAGTTTTCAGATGAACTCTCTAATTTCTACAACTGGCTCCACTTGCTTATCCTCTGGTGCTTTTTATTCAAACACACGGTATTGAACTAAATTTAACTTAAGTGGGGTATTAAATCCAGGGGCCAGGGCAGTAATAAACCTAGGTGTGGTCTGCAAACCACACATGGGTCCATCTTCATAACATCGTGACCATAGTGAGGGGTAGGGAGTTAATCTCTGTACTAATCATATTATTTTATACACACTAAATAAGTTTATCTTTGGGGATACCTAATTACCGTTACCTTTTATACATGGTGATGCTATGGCTTATTCTCTGACTAAGCTTTAGATCTTAGCATGAAATTCTTTCTAGAAGGTCTATCAGCGTATACACCAAATAAACTTAGAATAATCCTCTTAGATAAACATATAATCCAAGTGAAAAAGACAGCTTGTTCTCCATGCGGGCCCTATTTTAAAACTCCCACACTCCTTGTGGCTCCCACCTACCCCAACTTCCGCTAGCTTCCAATAAATTGTCTTTTAAATATTTTCCCATATTGAATTTGGAGTCAGAACTAAAGATAAGCCAGCTAATGTCTCTATTTCCAAGGCAACTACAAGCTCCATATCTTCCGCAGGGTCAGTTTTCAATATTTTTTTTTCTGTAACAAATGGATTTTTTTCCCTTATTTTTTCCTTAACTGAGAATGAAAGAGGAAGAAATCAAAATTCTGAAACCTATTTATTACAATGATGACAAATATGGGACCAGACATTAAGACCAGGTCTTAGTTCTAAAGAGCACAGGGGTTAAGAAACTACACCCTGCAACTACAGCATCTCAAACTATTTCTGTAAGTTAATTACTTATAAACAAACTAATAAACAAGTGCTCTAGAAACGTGCCAGCTTAATTCAGAAGATGCTGATAGTGATCCTTATTATCCCATTATTTTATTTCTTTATGATAAATTGAAAAACAAACTGAGTTCTAAAGATGCCTAAAGCAAAGTTTCAATGGACTCTATACGTAGAGACCACCCCTCTGTGTGTACTGTACAAGGACACAGCTAATGCCAGTACTTCACAGAAGATTGTAAAAGTTTCATGAGATCAAAGACAAGTGAAATGCTATAAATAAATCAAAGCATCAGGCGGAATAATCTCAGATTTTTATTGTTTATAACCTCAAAAAAATAAGTATAAGTCATTAGTAAGACCATAAAGCAGCTAATAAATGATAGGAAATCCAGCCAGAGTTTGATTTCAACTATAATAACAATAGCCCAAGAAAGGATAACTACCTATAATGATCTTAGATTGAAAATAAATTTATCAATTCTGTAGGCTAAACAATATAATTCTATAACTTTAAATAAATATGTAGAATACCTGAAAACTCCTTCAGGAAGGAAACAGCAAAAATTAAGAAGAAAAACTTTTTTTAAAAGTGTTTTGCTAAAATTAAACTTCCTGGAGAATGCTTTATGTAGTTCAGAATTGACATATGTGAACCTATGAAATGTTCAGATTGAATATAAACAACATTCAATGCAGGTTACAGTTCACCTCAGAGCCTTGCTTGCCAGGGCTAAAGCTTCTTTTTTAGGCAACATATATTGAAGAGGTCAGCAGGTAGATCCTCTTGGGAAGTTGAAAAGCTAGAGCAATTCTCTTAGCATGGAGGCCAAAAATGTGCTTAGAGACAAACATTCATTTATACAAACAAGTTGACTGCATAAATAACATCTCCCAATACCAGTTTCACCACCTCACTATTTCAAGCAGCAGATGCAACAATGAAAAAATGAAATCATCCACTGATTCAAAGGCCTGGACCTAACATGGGGCAGTACATCCTCCAGCAAGGGATTCATTCTGTTTTGAAGACCATGGAGTTCTTAAAAAAAAAAAACAAAAAAACAAAAAAAACAAACTATGTTCTGTATGCAATAATGACCTGCGAAGTACTTCCTTGCCATTGTATCAGACTCTTCTCTGTGAGGTACAAAATAACAAGGCAAAGGAACAGTGAAGGAATGGTAATTCACTTAGAAAGCGCTATAAAGAAATGTATAGTGATGATTCAACTTGAAATTCAGTGATACCTTTCCGAGAGTGGATATTTGAACTCAGATCAAAAGATCCAGGGAAAGTATGCCAGGCAGAGAGATTTGCAGAAAAAAATGTAAATGTATCCATACATATATTACATATTAAGAAACATTCATTTGAAAATGGGAGATAGGGAAATTTCTTTCCTGGACACCCCTGTCTTTGACTAATTATGATATTATCATTCATATAAGGGATGTTGTGATAGGAAAAATCAGATCCCAATGTGTCCTAGAAAGGACTGGCTTTTGTTCCCTTTAACAACATAGGTTATATGTTGCGATAATACTGTCCTCAACTTTCCCTGGAGGGTAACACTATCAAAGGACAAAATATTAATAAAACCAGGGTGTACAAGAATGTAAACAAAAATAGTCCAAGTGTTTATTAAATAGACCACAGTGGGGCAGATCCATTATCATGGCAGAAAGCTCTGTACTTAGTGTGTCCAATTATCTAAACAGCTCAAAACATAATCAATCCATCAGTAGTATTCAGCTTTCCTGCTCTGCAATCTGATTGTGAATTCTCTGTGTTTATTCATATTTCTGTCAAATGTCGATCCAGAAATGAATTAGCATCTGCCCAAGATGAATAAACTGAAGACTGTGTTCCTCCTGCAAGTCTTAGTGGGAAGTATGTACCACGAATGAGCTCATCCATTGTGTACCCTGTGGTTGTTTCTGCACATCACAGAACTGTGTTCTTTAATAGATTCAATATAGTCAAGACTGATTCTAACCCCAAATCCTGCCTTTGGCAGCAGCCTGACTCTGTTTTCCTCTTTCATCCTACATACAGTTATGCATTTAAAAGACCAGCCTTGGTTGCTTTCTTGTTCTTCAGTTTTCTTAACAGACAAATATTTGTGGGGTTCCAGAGATACCGGTTCTGAAAATCTCTGTGGGTTGAGAGCACCCAGCAGTGCCTGGGCAAAGAGATACATGTGGGGTGAGGCTGCTGAGATACCCAGCAGCTATGGGCTTCTGACTGTGAGCATGATCAACGGCTCTGAGAGTCTTTCTTAGCTTGTGTGACATGCCGTGCTGTATGCTGAATGCCTGTTAATTAGTGTCTTCTGTATGTCTGTTGTGAGATCCAATTGTTCTTCTGGCCATGCAGTGAGAGGCAGACAACTTTGGGAGAGAGAGATGAAAATGTTGCTGTGTGAATGTGCCAATGTCATTTATTTTCTAGAAACTGGTTGCATGGTGAATATCAGCAACTTCCCCCAGGTCTCCCAGCTCCTGCTATTTGCTCTAATAAAGGGAGCTACAACCTGCCCCCTCACTGATCTCAGCATTACTGTTTCTACAGTATATGTTGTAGTCCAGATAAAAGAATGTCTGAGAGCATAAAACACACTTTCCATCTACTGGCATTTTTCAGTCAGTCTAGACAAAGGGATATTCAAAAAAAAATTTTTATCAAAGTATGTGCTTCAAGGGGTACTTGACCAAATAATGACTATTCCAGTTGATATAGGGAGACCTAATATCCAGGTTGAGAAAGGGGTATTGTTTGTAGAATTTCTTCTTGAATTTGAGGACAGTGGGAAGGGACATGTATATATATATATATATATATATATATATATATATATATATATATAT
>CAJQZJ010032904.1:1105487-1116633 GCA_907164525.1 Lophiomys imhausi
CACACACACACACACACACACACACACACACACACACACACACACACTCACACACTGCCAAGTCACTCAGAGGCCAAGTCACACAAAGGCCAAGGGGGAAAAAGCAAAAGGTCATCTCCACAATGGGTTTTCCAGGATTATTTAGATGTAATGAATAAAATTGCAAATTCTATTGAGGCTTTTAGAACTAATGAAAATTATCAATGTGTTACACAGCTGCATCTCAGTTTTGTTTGTCTGAGCCTGGAACAGAATAGATTTTATAAATAGAACTTAAATGTGACCACAGAGCATGCATACTAATCAGTTCATTTTAAGACATTGTTTTGCAGTACTTTTAAGATACGCACATGCTGGGAAAATTCCTTGTCAGAGCAACAATGTAGAGCAATTTCTTCCCAAAGTTGCTAATGAAAATACTTATTCCCTCCCCCCACCCTGTTTTCTGTTTTCTTTTAAAGACAAACATTGTCTTTGGTCTTTGTCCACCTTTTCTTTTAGGTAAATGTTAATGTGTGAGGGGCTTACCTAGGGGGAGGGCTGTGATACCCAAATTTATATAGAAAATGTGGCTCATTTGTGAGAAAGCACCTGTTAATTTGGGGAGGTCAAAATGAAAGCAATCATCATACTTTCTTTACCTCATGCTGAGGCATGTCACCTGGGCAGGCACTCTCTGCTCACATGAATGTATGGGGTGAGTTCCCTTGGCTCTAATGAGGGTGGAGGAAGGTGTGGTAGAGTGGTAAGTGGACTCCCACTTAAAAGTATTCTGTATGAGCTACTAATTTCCCCCTGAATAGGCAACCCTATCTGAATAGTTGGCATATGTGGGTAAGTCCACTCGTCTTTGACAGCAGCCTCCCTGTGAGGAAGCATTGTTTCACTTGTTTGAAGGTGGAAATCCCAGGGATGGGTTTTGATGTGGGATGAAGTGCTGGGCCCAGAGCTTCCCTGAAAGGTGACATCCACATAATCTTTTAGAAGAGGAAAGAGGACTAAAATGAAAGCCTCCCTTCCCAAGTCATTAGTAGGAATGAATGTGAAATCTTTTAACACTCAAAGGTATTTTTGAAGGCTAAGTATGGCCTTGTGTTACAATGAGTCCCAACCACTCTCCACAGGGCCTCCTAGAGGCCTTTAGAAGATGGAGACACCAATGACAACAAGGAACCCCCTAAAATCTTCAGGAATATTTTCTATGAAGGGAAAGTGAACTGGAAATAATCTAGGAAATTTAAATGCCTGAAAACCTGAACCATTGCAATGTCATTCAGTCCCCACCCACTCACTAACCCATAAACAAATGGAAGAATATCAACTATCAAATTACTGTCTGGATCAGTCCACTGAACAATTATTTTATGCTCATGGTGCAAGACTATGAACAAAGTACCATGTGTTTGCCAGGCTTTGCTGTGAAGCTACTGAATTGTCCAGGGAACAGAGGTTACCGAGCTTGGGGTTAAAACTAGCCCATAAGCCCCTTTCCTATAGTTTCATAATACGGAATAGTTTTTATTATCGTTATGCAGTTTTGGAGGAGGATCAGGAAGATGATAGAATAAGGAGGGGGATTGAAAGGATATGAGCATTAGAAAGGAAAAGAAAGACAGACACATTACCACCCCACAAATCTAAAGAATTTTCTTCCTGGTCTTTGGCCAAAATGTGCTAACCCCTTCACTATTAAGTACTGAAACCATCCTGGTAAAACACATTGTCCCTAGACAGTGCTCTTTGGCATTCCCACAGACAGGATATTAGAGTCCACTCAAAGTAGCAGTGTGTACCCGTCTTCTTCCTGGGCTTATCCTTTGGGGGACTGGGGATAACCTGGAGCTCACTACCCTATGGGATTAGATGATCTATAGACCCTTTTCATCCTCAAAGTCCAGCTCCCTACAAGAATGGGTAAACTCATTGCAAGTGTATCTGATTTTATTGTAACCAGCTAGCATATCAAGCACATGGTTTCCCATATTATATTGCTTGGAAAGAGACTAAAGTATTAAAGAAGCAATAGTACAAACTCTACTAGGTATCTTACGTTATAGTAACGAATTAACAGGAACTATGAATAAGCATTGTCTACTAAGCAGCGTGTTTTCCTCCTGATATGTTTTTGAGTAGATTAAGATTATTCTTGCATCTTAAGTCAAAATAAAAAAGCGACACATTCAGGCTGTGCTTCATTATTAAGCAGCATATACCCTGTATGTTAGTTACAATTCGAAGATTGCCAAGGTAAATTTAAGTTTGACATATATAGAAAGCCTTCTTCAGATTCACCTATGAACATGGCTATGGGACTATCTTTTGATGGATACTTGATGGAGGAGGGCCCAGCCCAGCCTCAGCAGTGTTATCCCTGAGGACTTTGTTCTGGGTTGTATAAGAGGCTAGGTGACCAGCCCATAAAAGCAAGCCAGTCAGCCATACTATGGCATGGTGCCTGCTTCAGGTCCTCCCTCCAGGTTCCTGCCTTGAGTTTCCTCCTACCTTGAGTTCTCCTGACTTTTGACTATAACCTATAAGCCAAACAAACTCTAAGCCTCAACAACTTGGTTTTGTTCAGTATCCTATCACTGCCACAAAGAAGCAAACAGGAACAAGTACAAATTAAACACAGAATAGAAAGTGAAAATTCTACTAATCACTTTGCCTGGATTGTGCACGATTAATAATTTACAACATATCTTTGCAATTCTAATTATCCAAGTTAACGAAAATAATTCAGTTAATAACTGTCCCATCTACCTCATGACTTTTTTTTAAGCTTCCAATTTCTCTGACCTATACATTTTTATTGGCCCTAGCATCAGGTTCAGATATTTGAAAAGGAATAAGAGAGATGTTGCCTGCAACACTAATTGCTCTCCAACTAAGTTCATAGTGAGAGGTAATTTGCACATTGAAATGGCTATTAGTCATTGCATGTAGACCCAGAAAAGGTTGGGGTGTTCAATGAGAGATAGTGAGCACCTCATGTGGCCCTTCACTACATTCCTCATTCTGTCCATCCAAGTTCTGAGTTTATTATAACTGCTAAAAGCTTGCAGATCATGGAGATGGTGAAATATGCCACCTCTTCCAGAGCCTCTGGCTTTCCTTCAGTTACTCTCACTTTGTCCTGGCTTGTTTTTATGATAAAACCCAGAGGAATCTCAAAGAAGGGAATCTCAATTTAGAAAATACTTCTATAAGTTCCAGTTGTAAGGCATTTTCCTAATTAGTGATTGACGAGGGATGTCCCAACTCATGTGCTGTCGCTGGACTTGTGGTCCTGGGTCCTATCAGGAAGCAGGCTGAGCTAAGCAGTGGATGCAATCCAGTAAGCAGCATCCCTCCATGGCTTCTGCATCAGCTCCTGCCTCCAGGCATCCTACTCTGCTTGAGTTCCTGCCCTGACTGCCTTCAATGACCTCCCTTAGTTCCCTTCTGACTTCAGCGGTGTGGAAGTATGAGCCAAATCAACCCTTTCCTCTTCAAGTTTCTTGGTCATGATGTTTCGTCGCAGCAATAGAAACCCAAAGCAACACACACTTCATATTATTCATATTCAAGCTTTTGAGATCTCAATCCATTTTCAACATGAAAACTCACCCTTCTCACTGTTTGTCCCTCCCATTCCTCCTAGTAAGTATTCTGTAATGAAAGTCAATTTGATGCACAAACTGACACAAAGGCACCAGGTCCCTAACCCTGTTAAGGCTTTCTCATTGGAGCTCTCTTCTCTTACAGTTTTTCTGGTTGCACTTCTGCGATGTGTAAGGCTCTACGTTAATTTAATGTGCTACGCATGCCTCACTTAAAGCATGAATCCTCCTGTGTTTTAATTTGGGGGCTTATTTATCTGCCTTTCTCACAAGGCTGTGAGCTCCTAAGTGTGTGACTATAACTTCTTTTGTGTGATATTGCTCAACTCAGCACAGCTTTGGCACCAAGCAGATTAGCAATAATTGTCAGGCTTGATAAATGATCTCCTTTGCATGGCAGTTTAAAAAGGCAAGAGGAGTAGAGGTAGCTACTCCAGCAACCAGAATCATACTGTTGATGAAACTTCTGTGACTATTATCTCAGGGAAACCTTACAAGCACCAGTAAATGCTAAGGCTTTTAGAGCTGACATGATTAGTTCAAGTTCAGAAAATAGTGAAAAGCAGATCTGAGCTTTCATCCTTGGCTAGTATGACGGTGGTCCTCAACTCCTGCTGCTCTAGGCCAACTCTGCAAGCTCCCCCTTCTTTGCCAATCATGGCAGCCATTGATTGGTATGCCTCTTCAAAATTCAAATGTTGCCAGAAGATAGCATTAAGAGATAAAGCCTTCCAGAGACAACTAGTGGTGGCTCCTCCTTTGTAAGCAAAATTGGAGGGTTTTTAAAAGGCTTTATAATGAAACCAGTTCAGTTGTTCTTCCTCCTTCCTTCACGTGGAAGCCACAGTGTTCTTTCCCCTCCTTCATGGGATGTAGCCCTCATCCAGCAAACCTGCATGAAGCAAGCCTGCCTACAAGGGAACCTGTAGACAACTTGACCTTGGGCCTTGCCACCTCCGAAGCTGTGAGAAATAAGGTTATTTTCTTTATAAGTTACTTGTTCTGTTATATTCTGCTATATCAAAACAAAGATGACCCAAGGAAATTAGGTAGTTTTAACACCCGTGAACAGTCTACAGTCACTTGTAGGAAAGCCATACCTGTGAGACAGATAGCATTAGGTCCTAGCAGTTTCAATGATGCACTTTGTGGGGCAGATATTTGAATGAGCTTGGGAACACTTGTATCTGTCTGTCAGCTCAATGATCCCCTAAATAGTAGATAGAACACCCTTCACTTCAGCGTGGTTTGAGCAATTGTACTATTTCTTCAAAGTAGCCCACCTGCTTAAAAGTGATTTGGGCCAGCTAAAACAGGTTATTGGTTGGCAAGTCTTCTCAGTGTCTGTATTTTAATCACCTTGTGCTGCTATAATGAAATGCATGAGGCTGTTAACTTAGAAAGAAAACAGGCTTATTCTGTTCAAAATGTTGGCATATCAAGGACATGATTCTGGTATTGTTTCTCACCTGCACCCTAGCATTTTAAAAGGCAGTAGTGGGCCTTTGGGGAAGGAAGGAATTGATTGTGCTTTAAACCAGGAACACAGAGTGGAGGCAGGCTAGAGGCAACAGAAGGCCATCATTCCAAC
The DNA here is from genome assembly GCA_907164525.1 of Lophiomys imhausi. Classification (NCBI taxonomy): domain Eukaryota; kingdom Metazoa; phylum Chordata; class Mammalia; order Rodentia; family Muridae; genus Lophiomys; species Lophiomys imhausi. The sequence goes on from CAJQZJ010032904.1 coordinate 1,110,678, forward strand.
CCTTTTGAAAGAACAAGCTTCTGAGAGGTCACCCCTAACATCCCATTGACCTTCCACCAGGCTCTATCACCTGTAATTCCAAGAATACCTTCCACTACTTGCACCCTGGACTTCAAGATCTTTATTACAATGGATCCTTGAGGGACAAACTATAGCAGAGCTACAAACACTCATTGATAACACCTTTTTTTTTTCCAGTTTTATTCCAACCAAACTAAAAATAAATCTTTATATTAGAGTACAGACATTATTTTAGTTGCTAGACTCTTCACTTAGACCCAGACTGTTAAAAGCAGTTGCTTCATCTCCAACTTCTACACTTAAACGCAAAACTGCAGTCACACTAGACTCCTAAGTTCCTTCTCTCAGATCTTGTCTTGCGGATTATGTTATGACCAGGCCTATGCCAAACCAGTTTCCCCAAATTCAGTTCTACTCACTCGTAGAATACTTCCTTTCTCTTTAATTTTAAAATTTTTGATGTTGCTGACATATTTGTGTGCATGTATATGTGTTTATATATCTGGACACTGTGTGTGTGTGGGGGGGGGGATACATGTGGGTGTGCTCGTGCAGATGGAAGCCGAAAGATGACATCTGGTGTCTTTCTCAATTCTTGTCACATTATTGCTTTTATTGTTGTTAATGCTATTTCTGTTGTTCCTTTTGTCATTATTATTATTTTACCTCTTTTAGATATTTCTTTAAGGAAATAAATATATTATAATGGAAATATATTGTAATGTATATGTCTGATAAACTACTCAAGGTAATAACAGAACCCTAAACAAGCTTTTTTTATAGGGTAATGGTCAGTAATTTTTAATTGTTAGGTTGTAGTCATGATGACTAATCACATGAAGTGCAGGAATTCCCACCTTCCTTCTAAAAACTCACGAAGGAAAAAAATTGAAGGGAACAGGAAAGAATAAACTGGATGAAATTGTATCTTTGACATTTTTTATACATGTATGCATATATGGCTCTGATCAGAAACCTTTAAAAGCAATTATGCCATCAGCATTTTTGAGCCCAGGCAGTAGCTGGGGGGTCCCATGTTTTCTCAGCCCTGCTGGTATTAAGCACACATTTAACATGCCTACAGAAAATGTAATTCATAAATACATTTTTAAAAAGTTAGAGTAATTTTAGAATCTGAACACAAAGTGACAGTTGGTGCACATTTAACTTTTCATCAATATATCTGTTTTTTTCATTTCTGCTGTGAGACTATAATAGTTATTAATCTCAATATTTCTAATGTTTTTTATTCTTGGCTACTTTTCTGACATATTAGTTCTTAGTAAGAAAAAAAAACTGGCTCAGTAATAGTAGACATGAACACCACTATCTCTTCACAGCTCACTAGGTTCTGTAATAGATAATGGCGTAATTACTTTTTTGAGTTAAAAAAAAAATTTCAGTTGGAATGCCTGCAGGTGTATGTACATTTATTTGGTTTGGAACTTATTTTTTAGCATAATTCATTTACTATATTTGGTATGACGGGTCCAAATGAAACCAAGCATCCAGAGGAAATTATTTTTTAATACAGACTCATAACCCAGGTATTGAGAATCCTTGTGTTCCTCTCAGCCACAGGCAGTAAGGCAGTTTTTCTTCTCAAACCCATTAACTTCATCTATAAGGGATATTTATTCTCTTTCTCCCAAGATTTACTCAGTTTCGTGGTTGTATTCTGTGCCTGGAAACACCGCAGAAGAAGGCTAAGCCTGTCCACAGTGTCATACATTCACTCACTGAAAACAGAGTGTTTTACTACTCTTTACCAGCCATAACTGGAACCATGACACTGGGGATATAGCCGTGAATAGAGATGTCCTGCCTCTGGGAATTGTCATTCTATGACACTACAAAAGCAGAAAGGCTCATAATCTTCCTCACCCTGGCACTTTAAGGAACAGATCGCTGTGGCCAGATCTTTGTTGACCACCCTTCTTAAATAATGCTATATTATTTCATGTGTGTTACTTAAGAAGTGTGCTTAGGTGGGGAAGCCAGGAAACTGTGTCAGAGGCAGAGGTAGTTTTTTTGTTTTGTTTTTCTTCTCAAAGGAAGTACAAAAGAGATAAGTATTGTTCTGCCACTTCTGGTGGGGCTCGGGCTTTGTCAGACACCAAACCAGAAGTTCACACTTCTCAGCCTGAAGGTCAGGGTTAGGTGGGTTAGGGCAGAAAAGGGTGAAACACGGGACAGGATCTGTCCAATGCCGCAGGATACTCTGGAGAGAGAGGAGAAATAATTTTGTCGACTGCCAGCAAGCTTTTCCTCCTCTCTTTTAACTGAGTTGCCACTGCTAGGCTGGGAAGTTTCAAGGAGCTTGGAGCTCCTGGATCAAGCCACACAGCTTCAGGGATCCAACCTGGCTTAGGCAGGTGCGGTGGCTGTTTCAGAAAAAAGCCCAGCAACCAGGCACTGATGCAGATGAGCAGTACAGTGAGCAGAGTGGTGTGGGCATCGGAGACACTGGAGCTTTGGAGGCAGTGATCAGGGTGACCTGGGGTGGTGACCAAAATGCAAGCCTGGTTAGGCATCAGAGGTGCTCATGCTCTGGGTGCTCACCTAGGAGCCCCAGCTGCTGGCCTTAGGAGACCTGGCTAGGCAGGAGCAGTGGCGGAACAGGAGCCTGTGCCCCAACAAGCCTTGTTAGGCAGGTGTGTCCAGCAATGACTTCTTCATGGGGTCAAAGCCCTTTGTCCCCATTCCCAAAATAAACAGCCAAGTTTCAGACAGTCATGGTGGAGATAGATAGATAGATAGATAGATAGATAGATAGTTTATTTGATGAACAGAGGCATTATAAACCTTGAACAGTGGGGAGGGGTTTTGGAGGTGAATGTGTTTGATTCACTGGGGCTAGAAGTGCCAAGGATAATACATTAGCACAGTTCTAACTTAAGAAAGGGAACACAAGACTTTATTGCCCATGGGCAGCAATGGTTGGGGGAGAACCACAGGCATGGTTAGAGGTATGGACAAAAGGTAATTGGCTGAAAGCCAGGGCACCAAGAGATCTCATTAGCATGTGAAAGGTATTCCCGGAATCCCAGGTGCTCATTGGATAAGTTTCTTATGGGGAGAAAGAGTTGGCCTGTACCTTCCCTGAGGACTATGTGACAATCCTCAGATAGAGGGTATGGGGTTTGGAATCCCCAGATGTGGCAGAAGAGTGAACCCTGCTGAGAAAAGGGAGTCATTTAGCACTGAGCTCAAGGGATTTCTGGTAATGCCAGACTTCAACCTTACCAGCAGGGTCCAAAAGATAAGGCCATGATATATAGTAGTTATTGGCCCCCCAATCCCTCAGATCAACACAAGGAAATCCAGGCAGTACCTGCATGTGCAGTTGGTTGCATTATAAGAGAATACCGCCACCTCTGTGAGTTCCTATAGGCCCTACTGTGTCTAGAAGACACCCTTTCCTCAGCATCATCTACCACCTCTTGCTAATACAATCTTCCCGCTCATCTTCTTCATAGATCTCTTCAGACTTGAGGGAAGGAGTTTGATGACAACAACCAATTTAAGATTGGGTGCTAAAAATCTCCCACTCTCTCTGCACATTGTCAAGTTGTGGGTCTCTTTGTTAGACCTCTCTTCTCACCTAATGCAGAAATAAGCTGCTCTCTTGTGGAATGAGGCACTAATGTATGCTATAGCAGAATGCCAACCCTACCTAGGTCCAAGTCAGACTGTGTTCCAGCACTGAGAGGGGGAAATAGATCCCACTAATAACCAAGAATGTATTTTCAATTAACTCCATCTGGAAAAGGGAAAAAAAAAATCATTTTCCAATGGAGTGTTACTGGGTACATAAACCATAACACAAATGAGTTTGGTGGAAGTTTTTATGAACTTTTTGTTTCATTCTGCTTTTATTTGACTTTTTTGTCTTATTAATCTTTTACCTTTTCTATATTTTTGTTTTGTGGGATTTTTTACTTGTTTTTTTTTTGTTATTGTTGTTGTTTGCTTTGTTGTGATTTTGTTTTTGAAAGGAGGTTGGGGAGAGAACATAAAGCTGAGTATGTAGGAAGATAGGGATAACCAGGGAAGAATTTGAGCAGGCAAGAACATAATCAAAATATTTTGTCGGAGAAAATTTTAAAAAGAAAAGAGATTATCAACAACTTAGGAATTTTGGTTTTGTGTTGGTGTTGCTTACAGCTTACAGCTATGGTCCTCCTGTCCTGAGGCATTTAACATCCACAAACCTAAGTTTTGCCTTTCCATCTTTGTAAAAAATGCCTAAAGTTGCTAATGTAGAAAGAAAAAAAAAAACAATTGTTTACCATACCAAATGCTTTGAGCTTCCTATTCATAATCAATTGCCCTAAGACACTAAACCTGTGGGGAGGCACACATCAGGATAGAAGTACCTTACAGACTGAAGCTGCTCACTTCATCCCATGAAGTCAGGGTGACAAAGAGGATGTGACTGGCATCTTATGATACCCTCTGAGTGCAGGCTGCAATGACCTAAGATCCTCCCCTATATACTACTTATTCTTTTGTTTGTTTTAATATGATATTTTTATTCTTTGATAACTTTATGTAATGCATCTTGATCATAGTCACCCAGTATTCCTCCCTAATTCCTTCCAGATCCATGCCCACTTCCTTACCCTACCTTTTTGTAAAATAGCACACCCTTTTTGTAAAATAACATTGTGCTACTATATACCCCTAGGTATAGGACTATTCACTACAGCATAATTGGCCTATGAGCAGCAACACCCTTAATGAAAACTGACTCTCCATTACCCAGAAACAAGCAACTGTCCATAACTCCTCAGTTAGGGGTGGGGAACATATAAATGCCGTCCTCGTCAATCATAGAATAATGACTGGCTTGATCTTGTCCAAGTCTTGCACAAGCAACCATAGCTGCTATGAATTTGTGAGTCCAGAGATTCTGTGATGTCCAGAAGTCTCTGTAGTAGTGTAGTTAGATCCTTAATACCTCTCCCTCTTATAGTCTTCTGCTTACTCTTCTGTAATGGTCCCCAAGCCTCAGGAGGGAGTGTGATATAGATATACAACTGTGGCTGAACACTCAACATATTCTCTCTACTTTGACCAATTGTGAGTTTTATTCTGTCTTAAAGCTTACTAATATCCTTTAGAATGCAGACATAGGATAATCATTTTTGATAAATAATAACCCTTTAAGGTCCCAGATTTTCATGATGTGTTTCTACTTCCATGGAAAATTCTGGCTTTAGAAGCTTGCACTTCCCCAGTGGTCCTGAATTAGGAAACAGTCTTCACAGATGCATAGTAGAAACCACACTTTCATCAAAGCCATCTCCAGAGACACCACCAGGTTATCTGTTCCTGGAAGGAAGAAATTGAAGGAGTTGGATCATATATGTAGAACTGAGGATTCCAGGGGCGAGGCCTCTGTGCAGGTAGTCACTACTGCCAGTTGGTAACTACTCGTTACACCAATCAGTATGTTCCCATTAAAAGATTCATTTTAAAATTGTACTAGATAGCTTTATGTCAACTTGACACAAGCTGAAATCATCAGGGAACCGAAATTGAGAGAATGTCTTTATAAGATTGACCTGTAGGCAAGCCTATAGGGCATTTTCTTAATTAGTGATTGCTGAGGGGAGTCTTAGCCATTGTGAGTGGTGTCACCACTGGGGAGGTGGTCTTGGGTTCTATAAAAAAGCAGACTGAGTGGGCTGTGTTGGTGCACACCTTTAATCCCAACACCTAGAAGGCAGAGGCTGGAAGATCTCTGTTAGTTCGAGGGCAGCCTGGCCTACAAGGAAGTTTAAGGACAGCTAGGGTTGTTACACAGAGAAACCCTGTCTCAAGAAAAATAAAAGAAAGAAAGGAAAAACTACAAAAAAGGCGAGAGTGGGTAAGCAGAAAGAGAAGGAAAGAAAGAAAGAAAGAAAGAAAGAAAGAAAGAAAGAAAGAA
>CAJQZJ010032904.1:1116643-1151619 GCA_907164525.1 Lophiomys imhausi
GAAAGAAAGAAAGAAAGAAAGAAAGAAAGAAAGAAAGAAAGAAAGAAAACAAGAAAGCAGGCTGAGTAAGCCACTAAGAGCAAACCTCCATGGCCTCTGCATCAGCTCCTGTATTCCTGCCTGGTTTGAGTTCCTGTATTGACTTCCTTTGATGAGGAATATGATATGGAAGTATAAGGCAAATGAACCCTTTCTTCCTCAAGTTGATTGCTGTGTTCCCTCACAGCAATCATAAATCTGACTAAGACCAAGATGAAGGCTAACATTTTCTGGAAGACTCGAGAAGTTGTCTCTTAGAAGACAAAGAAAAGATGCCAGTGTGGAATGGAAGATGGGTGGTTAGGGTAGGCGGAGTGGCCTGGTGGCTTTCCTTCCTATTAATAACTAGAAGGTTCTATCAGCAAAGAAAGAAGACAGAGAGCTTTGGAAGTAGAAAAAAAATGAAGGACATATGTTCTGAGTAAAAGAAGCCGAGGTTGGGGCTTCCACATTTTCACATTAATTCACACAAAGCTCTGACTTGTCACCATAGATGATACTTCTGACAAGCAATTGTTTCCATCTTATGCTTCCAAGGAAGTGGGATGGGCATCTTCAGCAGAATGGGCATCTCAGAGGTGAAAAGACCCAGCTACCTCTGCCAATGGCTTTGCCATATCCTATAAGTTGCTGGTAGTATACAATTCCAAAAATACAAACATGCTAATTCCTAGACAGTCCCCCCCCACACACACACATACACACACACATGCCAATTCCTGTAGAGTCTTCTTTGTGATTTAGGAGTTTGACTATACATCAGAGGAAAGGCTCAGGCCTGGAGATGTAGCAAGAGTTATTCTTGCTAAGAGGAATCACATTTATAAATAGCCACCTGCTTTTGCTCATAAAATTACCCAATGGTTTCAGACTAAGAACCCAAGCCTGTGTTAGCAGGGTGAGCACCTGGACCCAAGCCAGCCCTTCCAGCTAGCAAACCAGTGTGAAATAAAAGCAACTCGTGTTGACAGCTCTGACAGAAGGTGCCACGTACAAATTAGAGTTAGTTCAGAAATTAACTGCCAGATTATTAATTTAAAAGGAGCATTCACAGTGCAGCTTCTCCTTTCTCAGTTTCGGGCTGAGCTTTCTTGACTGTTGATACTGATCTCTCTGCTTCCTCTTACTCCTTAGCACAACCCCAGAGACTCTGAAAGTCCTTGCTGGGAATCAGGCAGGTTTTTGCTCTTTTGAGTTTCCAGTGTGGCTTAGTTATTTCTCTGGCTTTCTGAACAACTACTTGTCAATCACTGGAACTCAGATGGCTTATTTGTAAGTCAATGGCTAGCTGGAAAAAAAAAATTGGAATGAATAGATTAGGACTGCTAAAATATTAGAATGTTTAGAGTATAGTCCTTTTGTGTTAAAAATTAGTAAATAAATTAAATATTAAATCATGTATTTGACTACACAAGGTCCATATAGCTCTATTTCAGTAAGAAATTATATGTCAATCTTTTGTTTTATAATCATTGAGATTGGACTCCCTGTTTATATCCTTCTGTTTTTATGTGTTATAACTCATATGTACTGTTCTGAAACTCTTTTTAAACCTACTAACTAGATATATTTTCATATCAATAACCTAGATATAGGTCTTTCTTTGTGATGACTGTATAGTATTCCATTGGGTGGATATGTTATTATTTATTCATATACTGATTCATCTGTATTTATTTGTATTATTTAAAATTATTCACCTTTTTAAAAAGAGCTAGAGGAAATGCTTTTCTACTCACATCTTGATAGTATTATCTGTATATATCTACCAGATAAATTCTTTGAGAGGAATTTTTTAAGCCAAAAGCCCAAGATGCTTTTCAACAACTACTTAAGATGCAGGGTCACCTAGGCAACAGCCTCAAACCAGATCTTGTCTTGGAGTAAGAATTTCTTCTGTCTATGATGGCCTGAAAATTAGGGAATTTACAGAACTGCACTTCTGATGGGTCTCTTTGCTTCTTATCCAACAGGCAGGCCTGAAATGACTCCTTTCTTGCTCATTTTTATGGGTGATAATGTGTACCTCCCACCCAGCACTTCTTTTTATTTCACTACAGCTATAACAAGCACTTACAAGAACAGCAAATCTAGGTTACCTGAAAACCTTTTCCTTGTTAACTTGGCTCAGAAAAGGAAGAGTGGGAACAGAATTGGACAGCCGACGTTCAATCGCAGTTACATAAAGCTGAGCTTGGGCATACTGGTAATGCTCGCTCTTGGGTTTACCTGTTCAAAAACTGCAATGCAGTGCACTTGTACAATTCCTGATGACAACTCACGGGCCTTGTTAGGATGTCCACATTTCACTGCTCTCCTTTACACAAATGTGCTGCAGCTTACTTTCTCAAAGGATTATGTGACTCAGCTGCTTAGTCACAATAAACAATTATCTTAGTACTCTGTGATTAGCCCCAGTAGGGATGAGGGTTTAGGCAGCCCTGTTGCTGTCAAAAATCCATTTTATCAGACATGGAAATGGTCTAAATTATTTGATGTGCATTATCTCTGCTAAAGACCACATAAAGCACTAGATATTATAGTCTGTGACCCTTGCAAGCTGGAGCAGCAATTAGGCGAGCTATCTCTTCCATTCAAAACCAAAAAGGGAAAGATTCAATGCCAGCAACACAAAGCACCGTACTTTCAAATCCAAGATATTTTCCTTTCAGTATTGATTCCTATGACCACCCCACCAGCCCTGAGGCCCCTGTGGCTGCTATTACCCTCTAACTTGCTGGAGTCTTTCAAAGACCCTGCAGGGTGCCCTATGGAACAATCATCCAGGATGGCTCAGTTGGAATCTCAGCCTACCCTGCCTGAGGAACACAGATTTAGGAACGGCAGGTTTTCTTAAGTGTGCCCCAGATAATTTGAAAGTACTTTGAGATTTTTGAAGACATCCATCCTCTTCTAAGATGTATCTGAAATAGTTACAAGTCTAGGGTATATGTGGGCAGGTTGGAGGTTTTATTACTAATTCAGAAGGTGGAGGCTGGGCCCTGAACCCAAGAGGCCACTCAGACTTCTTGGCCACACCCTGATCAATGAGGCCTTACAGTTGGCACCTGGAGGTCAAAGCTCTAACACAAAACTGGGCCATCCTAGAGAATCACGTGGGACTTGAATCTAGGGCAGGTTTATCGACTGAACAAAAGGATCAAAGCTGAATCTGGGATGGTGTGAGCTCCACATATCATTGGAAAATTCTGTGATGTCCAAGACAAATTCATTGATGAGATATTACAGAAGGACTTAGAGTAGCCTGTAATTCTAGGTTTCAGACTACCATGTAATTATGACTCCTAACTCTGTGGTCAGGAAAGTCTTACTGAAAGTCTCTGCTTAATCTCATGGTCTTTACAAGGTACACTGGTGTACTGGGGAAGGTGCACAGCTGGCTGAGGCATATGTGGCAGTTCTGGCTGTATAGAGCTATGCACCCTTATATAGGCCTTTATATTCTCAGATTTGTGGATTGTTTTTGTTTTATTTTTCCCAATGGATCTATCTATCTATCTATCTATCTATCTATCTATCTATCTATCTATACACACATATGTAGTTAGTAGCTCATATTTTAACATAACAAAGGCAAAAAGTCAAGCAGACTCAATCTAGCACACAATAGAAAGTATTTGGGTTCAGATTCATCACCAGCTTTACATTTGATCTGTCTGTGTGTTTTAAAATAAAGTGACTCCCACAAAGTTATATAGCAACCATGGGTAGTGTTAATTAAAATGAACCTTTCTCTGGGCAGTCAATCCTCTTCACAGAAAGGTGAATGATTTGCAAAATACTTAAAATTTGCATTTAGAACATTTTCTTGGTTTTCTAAGAAATTGCCAGACTGATTTCCACAGTGGTTGTATCAGCTTGCACTCCCACCAGCAATGGAGGAGCGTTCCCCTTTCTCCACAACCTCAGCAGCATGTGCTGTCATTTGAGCTTTTGATCTTAGCCATTCTGACAGGTGTGAGATGGAATCTCAGAGTCGTCTTGAGTTGCATTTCTCTGATGATCAAGGATGCTGAGCATTTCTTCAAGTATCTCTCAGCCATTAGGGATTCCTCCTTTGTGAATTCTCTGTTTAGCTCTGTTCCCATTTCTTTGATTGGATTATTTGGTTTCTTGGCACTTACTTTCTTTAGTTCTTTGTAAATTTTGGATATTAGCCCTCTGTCAGATGTGGAGTTGGTGAAGATTTTTTCCCAATCTGTAGACTGCCATTTTGTTTGAATGAAAGTGTCTTTTCCCTTACAGAAGCTTTTCAATTTCATGAGGTCCCATTTATTGATTGTTGGTCTTAGATTCTAAGCTGTTGGTGTTCTGTTCAGGAAGTTGTCACCTATGCCAATGAGTTCAAGGGTTTTCCCCACTTTCTCTTCTAATAGATTTAGTGTGTCAGGCCTTATGTTAAGGTCTTTGATCCACTTGGGCTTAAGTTTTGTGCAAGATGATAAGTATGGATCTAATTTAATTCTTTTATGTGTCGACATCCAGTTAGACCAGCACCATTTGTTGAAGATGTTGTCCTTTTTCCATTGTATGGTTTTGGCTTATTTGTCAAAAATTAATTGACCATAGGTGTGTGGGTTCATTTCTGGGTCTTCAGTTCAATTCCATTGATCCACTGGTCTGTTTCTATACCAGTACCATGCTGTTTTTATTATTATTGCTTTGTAGTACAGCTTGAAATCTGGGATGGTGATACCTCCAGATGTTTTTTATTGTACAGGATTGATTTAGCTACCTCAAGACCCAGCCATACCACTTCTGGGTATACATCCAAATGATTCCTCACCAAACCACAAGGACATTTCCTCATCTATGTTCATAGCAGCTTTATTTGTAATAGCTAGAATCTGGAAACAACCCAGATGTCCCTCAACCAAGGAATGGCTAAAAAAGCTGTGGTACATCTCCACAATGGAATACTCCTCAGCTATCAGAAACAATGCAATCATGCAATTTGCAGTCAAATGGATGGAACTAGAGAAGCTCATCCTGAGTGAGCCAACCCAGACTCAGAAGGATGTGCATGGCATCTATTCACTTATAATTGGATTTTAGCCATATAATACAGGATAACTATACTACAACCAATGCACCAAAGGGAACAGAAACATAGACTTGTTACCTGTCAATGAGACACTGTTTCCTAGCAGTACTGCCTTATAGGCCCCCAGTGTATGAGGAGGCTCTTGGCCTTCATATAACTGCTGAACTGGGGTGGCGGACTGATATGTAGGGACACTCCATTCCAGAGGAGTGAGATGGAAGGGATGGGGGGGTAGAGGATGGGAGGGCGAGAATGGGAGGGGTGGAAAGAGGGCACTGTGATGGAGATGTAACCTGAAGTAATAAATAAACATTAAAAAAAAGAGAACATTTTCCTGGTGCATTTCAAATTTGCTGAGGCATAAACAAAGAGGGATAAGAGATGTCTGTGGTCAAATTATATCACTGTTGTGTCTTCCTGTGACTGGAGATTTATTATGGGGCTAGCAACCTTAACATAAAAGAGACAAGATGTCGAAGTAGTGATCTGGACTCTGCCTTAGCCTACCCTTTCCAGCCAATTACCATTTAGTAGATGTCTTCTGCAATAAAAAACGTTGTATCTAAAAGGAAAATATTGGTATCCTGTCAATCTTCTCTGGCAGTATCTTCTAAGAAATGGTCACTATAATAGTGTTATAGTCCCTAGAATATACAATATTTTATATATATATGTATGTATACATATGTGTATCTATACATATATATACATATATATATACATACATATATGTGTCCAGATATGAATACACACATGCAGCTCAGCTACAATACACAAAAGCTTGGGTAGTGAAATACAATCTGATGTGTTGATAACATGCTTTATTAAATATATTGTATTACAGATGCATCCTTCTGATTCAATTCTGACTGACAAGTGAAGTGATACATAAGACCCTGTACCCCAAGGTAAGAATTTGCAAAAGTGTATTCAATTATGTTTTGGAAAACAAAGATCCTATGAATCTGTAAGCTATTTTGAGATTTCAAATGGGGAGTAGATATGAAGTATCTGGATACAGTGAACAAATGCTCCTGATCTAGAAGTCTGATTTAGCCTAATGCTTGTGGGAACTTTTTCTTCCCTTCTGGGAATTTGAATGTGTGACTGAAGCACAGAGAAGGCCAGAACAGAAATACTAAGGTCACAATACAACTGGATGGATGATTTCTCAGAGTTTACTCAGTTCCATAGAATTTAGAGGAATGTGGGAGGTGAGTGTGTTATGATCTTCAAAGTGTATGCAAGAGGATGAAAAGAGAGTTCAGCAGTTAAAAGCACTTACTGCTCTTGCGGAGAACCAATATTCATTTCCCATCGTGCAAGTAGTCATTCACAACTGTCTGTACCTCCATTCCAAAGGATCTGATGTCCTTTTCTGGCCTTTGAGATAACCAGGCATACACACATGGTACACATGCATATATCCAGTCCAGTGTTGACGTACATAAAATAAAATAAGTAAATAAAATATAATTAACTCTGGCATCAAAAAGTGTTAAGACAAACGTTAGTGCCACTCAAATGTATTCAGTGGTTCTTTTGAAAGAGCTAGAAAGAGAAGGAAGTGGAGATACTGCTTCCTCTGAAAGACTTATCTTTTCTTAATTAAATTCTGGCACTGTGTAATTTAGGCCATTCTTGTTGCATTAGCCAGATGAGGGAGGCCAGAGGTGGTATCATAGACAATGGAGTGGTGTCTTTAGGGACGTAGGCCCAAGTTCTGCAACAGGGATTGATCATTCTTATTTCCATAAAGGACCTAAGTTTTATGTGGTACCTGTCATGGCTACTTCACTGCCATAATGTGGCACAAACATAGCCACAGACTATATTATCAAATGAGTATGTCTAAATAATGTACTAAATTGTGAGACAAATGAGGGGGGCCTGTGGGTCCCTTATACATGGCAATGAAGTTCACACATCTCTGACCTAATTTGCTACCTGTGACAAAAATGTCCTTCCTAATAGCCTTGTCTCTTCTGATTTCTACCAGTTAATAGCATTTCATTTTACCCAAAAACTGTGTGGACTATACTACACTAGGTATGAAGAGATAGGGAACAGCTTGGGAAAGGACAGAAAGAAGGCTATGTAACATCAAGTTTGTTCCCTGGAGTGGCTTGCATCCCTAGTTAGCTTAGGCACATGGTTAAAGAGAATAGCCAAGAGGAGATGGTAAGTTCAATATAGGCCTGTCCAGGTACATGTTAGAAATAGCCATGTCTCTGTCCTGTGGCCAAGTGTTTTAGGGATCAACCAAAATTCTCCCACAGGTGAAAAGTGGCATGTGAACTAGAGAGATTCCATATTCATCTCTGAAATATAGTATCTTGGCTGGGACTCTACATTCATCTCTTCTATGCAAGCGCAATGATCACTAAGAATCCAGTGAAAATGCAGAATTGGGTCCAGTATGACTAAGGACCTCTTCGGCTTTTACAGTTTTACCATGGTTGCTGCTGTGCTACAGCCCAAACTCTGAGCAGCAAAGCTGAGGATGTTTGGTAAATATGTAATCTCCATCTTCATTTCAAGAAGAAGTTAGTATCCCGAACAGTAGGTGCTTCCTACGAGATGTACTTCAAGGGCTGAATGTTGAATGCCTTATCCCTCCTAACCTAATTATTTACATCCTAATCACAATCTCAATCTTTATTTCACTTATTACAAACTTATTTACATCAATCAACTCAATAGCACTAGTATGAAACAAATAACCTATGCTAGTTCTATCTATACCCCTCATTCTCCTCTCCCCAGGAGGCCTTCCAGCACTAACAGGGTTTCTACCTAAATGAGCTCTTATTATAGAAGTACTAAAAAACAATAACACAACTCTAGCAACCCTAATAACACTCACAGCCTTTCTAAATCTATTTTGAGATACACGTCTAATATACTCCACCTTCTAACTACCTTCACAACAAAGAGCAACTCCAAAACAATTTTCTGCCAAAACAATTCTAAAAACAACCCACTCTTATCTATCTTAATCACCCCAAACACACTAACCCTTCCTCTATCACCCCAACTCATCATGTAAGAAGTTTAGGATATAAGTCCAAGACCCTTCAAAGCCCTAAGGGGGGGGAAAAAATCAAAGTTTAACTTCTGAATAAGGACTAGGACCTTATCCTACAACTACTGAATGCAAATCAATTACTTTTGTTAAACTGAGTCCTCAACTGGATTGGCAGGAATTAAACCTACAAAAATTTAGTTAAGAGCTAAATACCCTATTTTTGGCTTCAACCTATTCTCCTACCTTTCATAAAAGGAACAGCTTCCATCATGTCTGTCTGTCTATCTATCTATCTATCTATCTATCTACCTATCTATCATCTACCTACCTATCTATCTACCTACCTACCCACCCACCTCCCCATCTCCTTTCTATTTCTGTCATTTATCCAGCCCTCAATCTATCTACCTTTCTGTCTACCTTGGCTACTTTTCACTCCTTTTTAAAATGTGAAGCTGTTATAAAAAATACAGTTGGGTTGTGTGAGTTAACACTTACCATATTGCAGATGGATGAAAAAAAAATGTATCAAGGCTGTGAGAAAATGGGATGAAGTGGGAGAAACTTTAGTAAAGATGCTAAGGGTCACAAATTTTTAAATTGGAACCAGAAGATGCCCCTGGCAATATAAGGATGGTTTCAAGCTGTGAACGAAGAGGAATGGGACGGGTATATTAGAGGGAGGAAAGGAAAGGAAGAAATGTTATGATTAAAATAGATCTCAAAAAATACCTACAAATGGCAAACAAACAAACAAACAAGCAATTTATGAGTGTTTTGGGTACAAGAGACTCCAGAAAGTCAAAAAGGGAAATACAGGTGGGAAAGATATACAGAGAAGAATGTCTAGGAGTAAAAGTGGCTGAGGAAGATACCAGAATTTCATCCAGGTCACAGGTAGAGGTATCTGAGGACACAGAGAGTTCTGTTTCTCAACTTTCCGGCTCCTTTTCCTAAGGAGTCCAGCCCAGTGTATACAGTGGCTCATTCACGGTGTCACTGTGAATGAGGACACCAGTCAAGCCCTCCACCTCCTCCATGAACTGATCTTGGAGCATCCATATCACAATGTAGGAGAGGAAGTTGACAACTCTGACACATCAGTGAGCCCCTGCTTAAATTCCACAACATTCTCTTAGTCTGTACATTAAAGACTCAAGCAGTAAGAGCATTGGCTTGACCTCCCTTAGCATGCTTCAAGTTCTGATCTCTTCACTTCCAAGCGGATGTCCCTTCAGCACACAGTTGATGGAACGCTGCATGAAGCTCCATGAATGGTCTGTGGCATGTATTATCTACTTACAACTTGAATTTTGGACATGATTCAGATGTTTCTCACAATGGTTTGAAAGTATGGGTATAGATTATGATTCATATCTTTAAATGTTAACCCCCCTTTTTATTTATTCTCATGAGATCACCTAAATTATTGATTGCATGATCTCAATAAAAGTTTGATTAATTCATGGTGACGATCTAGTCCACTTAAATTTGATCTAGTTTGCAGAACGCTCTGATACAGGGCACATCAAAAGGAACTATATCCATCAGCTACTGTGTGTTATTAAAGCTTTATTGAGAACAGGTCATATTTATTTATGTATCTTCTATTCACTGCCTTTGTCAAGTATCCTTACTTGAAGAATTGTGGCAGAGGCTATATAGCATTCTAAGTCTAAAACATTTACTCTCATATCCTTTCTAGAAAGAAAAATAGAGTACTTTAGTGCTATTGTGCTTCAAATAGATGATGCAACTTTGGGAATGAAATGAATAACTAATCAATTAAAAGAGTCTAGTAATATCAAGGTGTATATTGTACACCATTAGTATAGGGTATAAAATGCAACTGGGTGGTCCAGCTTTGAAAATTGAATTCCCAGGAAGTATAAGAGTAAAGTTTCATTATAAATTCTGATTTTTCTCTCCTTTCGATGAGTGTATGGATATGAAATAATGTCTGTGGCTGGGTCTTATTGAAGATATTTCATAATGGGCTCATGGTATATTAGAAAGGTAGGCTTATAGCATTATCATTTTAAGGTATATTTTTAAACCAGTTGTAAAATATTCATTGCTTTGAAATCTAATGATATTTTGCTAGTACTAGTTTTGGATAATAACTTCAAAATATATTTGTTTTTTATTATAATTTCTTATGAAGCTCTGTTTTTAAAGCTACAGAGAGACATACATTGTAAAATTACTAATAAATTGTAGAGGTGCTGTGAAGCATATTTTTCTTGCTAATTTTAAGGAGGAGTTTTTCAACATTATTGTGAATCATAATTATGTCATTATATGTTATAAATATATTACATGTATTTACACTACATAATTAGACCTAATTCTAATTATGTAGATTCATGGTAATCAGCTAAAATTTGTTTTAAAAAACTACGATAATTCCTCTAACAGATGCTACCTTAATAGAATATTAAGTTTAAGAAAATCCCATGAAAATAAGAAAATTAATAAGTAATGATTAAACCTTAACATCCAAAAAGAATATCATATTATGTTGCCAATTCTCTCACAGCTTCATTATAAGAAAAAAGTGTTTGTCCTGAGATATATTTGACAATTTTGTAAATACTATTTTCAAGAAAATACCTCTTAAATTGAAGAAGAAAGCAATTCAATAAAGAGACCTCAAAGTTTTAAAGATTTGTTTTGGTTATCACATAAATACTCTCTTTTCAAAGCTCTTCTACAAAAACCTTTTTAAAAGAAACATTCTAGTAACAAAGAGGTAAATAAAAACACTATTTCCCACTGGAATCCTGCTCTCTGGATGTTAAACCAGGCATAGTTGCTGTAAATTGCTAGTTGTAGTCTTTGATTGACATGTTTACCCAGATAATGTAACAGTTTTTGTGAAAGAAATCTACTTAGTGTCTGGATGACATGAAACATGTTTCTCGTGGAAGGAAAAGCCCCAAAGTGTTCCTTCGAATGGGAGTCTTTCCTCTCCAAATCTCTCAAGCTGATAAGAGTTCTGTGATTTATTTTACTCTCTCATTTACCCAACATTAGTTGTTCCAGTTGCAGCGTGCATCTAAAAATGCTTGCAACCCCTCTTGGTGTCTCTGTCCTTGACTCAACAGCAGCTTCTTTTTCAGCTCTGTGTTGTAGGATGCCCCGGTTTCCACCGTAACATTTGGCCAGGGAATGCAGATGTGATGTCTCCAACACTCTTTCCCTTAGATTTAAATGTTAGGCTTGTTTCTTAAGTACACACACACACACCATGCCACACCTTCTTCAATCATTGTTTCTGTTTATTTCTCCACTAAATGTCATATTTTTTCTTTTTTATCACACACACACACAGACACACACATTGTTCCTTCTGAAGTTTTCACAGTTGTCAAAATAGCGTGGAGATAGAAAATATATCCAAAGAGCCTTGACCTTAAGCAGGTAAACTTGAGCCTTGAAAATATAATAGGACAAGTGGCCAGAACACTGTCAGCAGAAAACAGAATATCTTTTTGTTAGAAAACTGGTCAGAGGAAGTAAAGAGCAGTGTGAATGGTAGTGTGTTCAGATGGTAGATTGAGTTTCACCAGCCTATGTGGAAATGGCCAACAGGAGATCAGTCTTGAAGTGATCAACCAACGAATGATTCATTTAAACTTATCAACGAGTACATAAGCTTCTCTAGCCATTGCCTCTAGAAGCCACCACTTCCAGCCTTGTTTACAAGGGGCTGCTGGTCTTATATTTTTATAACCATTTGATAGTCAATTTCCAAGCTTTAATCTTCCCTGAATTGATATCCCTTTAAAAATGTGTAAGCTACAATCCACAAATCCTAATCTTTGCCTTGGAATGGGTTTTCCTAGCCTTGACAAGGGAACAGAAACTTAGTGGCAAGTTTGCTTTGTGCTTGTCTTCATCTTGCTTTTACCCTAGAAATAAAAATCAATCCTGAAACAAAGGAAGGGAATCAATCAAGTCTATTTTATGTCAATCCTATCTACAGAAAAACCTTAGCAGTGAAGGAATAAGAAAGTGACTTTTGATTTATGCATATGTCAGGCTCAGATTTAGGTTGTGAACTGCCCTGTTGCACTTGAATGGTGAGGGAGCCTAGAACTCTTATTGTGGAAGACCTTGTGTTTATTCTACTATATGCTGCTTACAACAATTGATGAAATGTTGGCAGAGGTTCCTCCCTTACTCTGCCCACTTTGATCTGTGAGATAAACCCTTGCTATGTACCCAGGGATCATAGCATGTACCACACCCACTTAAAGGTTCTATTTTGTTGAAAACACCAGCTAGTTACACAAAACTGGCTTCTCCAATCTAATCTTTAAGTGTTATCTTATGTGCTACTCTCTTCAGTCTTGGAGATATGGAGGTTATCCTGCCAACAATTCTTTACAAAGTGTTGCTAGAAACTGAGTTTATACTGTTGAGGAGATGTAAAGGGAAGTTGGCCTGATGTTTGATCTTGCCTGTCAGATATCACAGCAAGCCTAGATAGTACAGAACTGTTAAACCACACAATTGATAAGACTATGTGTTTTTGTAAAGTGAAGGCTTTGTTCCTACTTCTATGTGTTGGTTTGTTCTAAATTAAGGAATTTATTTCTGTTGCATTGGAAGACAGATCATTAAAACATAAACCATTTGGTACAAGAGGTTATTTTTGATTCAGTTCAAAGAGCCTAAATTGATTCCTATAGAGGAGATGAATCTTAGTCAATATTTAGGAGTGACATTTATTTCATTTTCTTCCTTTATATATTTACATGTGTTATACAAAGAAAGTATGCCACCATGTCAATCTCAGTTTGAGGTAGTCTGAACCCCAAATCAGTTGAAATGACTGGAAAGAATGGACCACTGTATGAAATTTCTCCCAGCTTCCATTTTGCCCTGTCCAGGTAGACATTACTAATCCATCACAGCTCCCTTTCCTGCTGAGCCTGGATGCAACATGCGAGTCCTTCTCTGTGCAGGATTTTCATCAGTCGTTCCCACTCAGCTGGAGTTGGCAGCTTTTTATAAACCATTTGCCATTGTTGGACAAGACAGTGTCTCTTTAGAACCTTCAACAGAAGGTAGCAGCTTACACTCCTCACCATTGGTTGTTTTTGTCAAAACACCACAGTGAGCATTTCTGGTTTCTTTACTTTTTTTTTCTTCTTTGTTTGGTACAGTCAATTAAGCTCATGCATTTCAAATGCTGGCAAAGATAAAGATCACTTTTGTGGCTACAGTAGATATCAAGGTGACTTCTCAGAATTCAGGTCCATAATACAAATTTCATTATTCTGTTTCTATACTTTAGAGAATGAAACAGAAAGTTTATTGGATAATTATTTGAGATTTCTCATTATCGAAACTGTAGTGGCTCTCTAGTGAGGAGATTTTACCACATGGGAAAATTTAGCAATGTCGACAGACATTTACTCTTGTCAAAAAAATGTTGGGGAGAAGGTACTACTAGGTAGAGGACAGTATTGCCACCAAAATATCCAAGACAGTGCCAAGAGACATAGTGCTGTCAAAGTTGTCTCTGTTCCAACCTATTAAAACAAAAGATTTTACAAAGATCCTGGGAAATATAATGCTGGAATTGGATTGTGTGTGCTATTAATTTGATTTATAATGAACACTAGTTTTTGTTTGTTAGTTTTTTTTTTTTAAGTATAATCATATTAACACTGAAGATTTGTCTTGGGGCCAGTGTCCCATTTTGGTGGATAAGATGCCTTCCGGGGGTGGGGGTGTTGCCAAGGCCCCTGGAGACCACAACTGAAGCTCTACACCATCCATTCCCATCCTCGGTAAATGACCAGAGAGTGAGGTCCTTAGTATTTCACATTGAGTTGAATCTCAAACTGAGAAACTGCACTTGTAATACAAGATGGATTTTCAAGGGTTCTCCATTTTTTAAGTGTTAAGTTTAGTATGGTGTGATTTTTTTCCCACTTAAAAAAAGAAAAAGGAATCCCAGGTAGTCCTGTGTAGCTGTTCATTTATGAAATGTTTCTGTTACCAGATGTGGTGAAGTTCTGCTGAAGTGACACGAGTGGAAAGCTTTTCACTTAGACCTGCCTCACCAAGGCCTTTGCTTTTGGAGGATTACACCCCTTCTTCCCCTCCTGTCACTAAGCAGAGACAGCAAGTGCCTTTTAAACCAAAGGGTACTTGAGACACACTGGCTGAGAACATTTCATATTAACTCAAATATATAAGCCTTAATAAGCCAATTTCCCATTCAGTTTAATCTATTTTCAGCAGATCAAAATAATTAAAAATGCTAACAGTTATGGTAATTTTCAATACACTGTGAGAGAAGCAATTTAGATAGCACCTTCCCGACGAATCTATATTTGTATAAATGCTGATCAAGAATATTTGTTCAATTTTAGACAAATCAAACATGAATAATTTCTTCCATATTACTCCTTCCATTGTTGTGTTTCCCCTCTTTCTCGTTATCCATTCGCTGTTGGCATGCTGCTGCAGGAAGATTTGATTAAAATCAATAAGTTATTGGGAGGATGGCAATTAGCAGTCTTTCACCTATAATAGCATTGTCTGTTAAGCTTCCTTTGTGTTAATCACAATATTTTAGCATGGCTCTCCTACCCAGCCAGGCAGTTTAACGAAATGAAAGGTTTAAAAAGCATCCTTAATTCAGGGCATTGGAAATATGCTCCTGTTTTTCAGCGTTTTGGTAGAACTACCCAGTATTTTTGTAATACATCAAAATCCTCAGCTCCTCTGAAAATTTCGCCATTATAAGAACTCAAAATATCCATGGAGATATTTATTCTGAATAAACTCCTATGCCACTCAATGTAGCATAGGACTATACCAGTAAACATCAGTGTACAGATTCGTTAAATTATTTCAAAAGATCTTGACGGTTTGTTTGTAATACATAATTGACCCACAAAAGTTCATTATTTCGGCTATATGATCTCAAGTGGCAAATGGCCTGCTAAACAGAGACCCGTGACTAATGCCTCTGTACAGCAAGGAATAATTCCCTAAGCATTAAACAGAACGAGGCCCTGGTCTTCTTCCTTACACATATGTTATCACTTTTTTCTTTATTCTGAAGACTCAATCCATTTTAGTCTCTGACTTTGGAATAGATATGCACATGAGTATACCTACATAATAAAGTTATTGTTGTCAAAGAATGGGTTACAAAGGGCAATTGTGGAGTCAGTGAGATGGCTCAGTGGACAAAGGTATCTGCCACCAGAACTTGTGACCTAGATTTAATCCCTACAACCCACATGGTAAATGGACCAAACCAACTCTAATTAGCATCCTTTGGCTTCATGTGAGTTGTGGAACACACACACACACATACACACACACAAACACACACACAAGAATGTATAATAAATAAATAAAAATAAAGGAATCTAATAAATTGAATGACCAGTTTCATACAAAATTTTTACATAATAACAAATGCTATGAAAATCTACATAAGTTCATAAATGAGTAATGTTCATTTAAACTTTTAACTAAGATTCTAATTCAAAAATTGACTAATAGTTTCTACATGGAGAATTAGAATTTAAAGGTATTAATTGGGAAATAGATTTGAGTGGGCATTTAGAGACATGTTGATTTCTTACGCATTGCCTATGAAATCCTAATCTATGAAATTTGACATTTTTTTCAACTGTTCCTCTATAAATACAAATCTCAAGTGAGAAAACACAAAAGTAATGCAAGATAAGTATGGAAAAGGATCTCACTATTAAGGTATTGCTTGTGTGAAAAACCAAGAGTATAAGGATACTAAATGATTATTTGGAGCAACTCATTTTTGTAAGAAAAGGTATGATAGTCTAGTTACTCAGCTGACTCCCCATCTACAGCATCCAAGTTCTCAGACTCTAGAACACTCTGCTGCAGCTGCCACATAGAGACACATCTTATAAATGAAACAACCTCAGATGTTCAAGTCTCCCCACTTTTTATGCTTTTAATACAGTGATTTTATCTTTAAACCAGAGAAATGTCTGGCACTTGATGTCATTTTATGCATCTAATAAGTTTAGATGGCTATTTTTAATAATAAAGGGTTTCTTGTTAGACTCAAAAAAAAGTTGAAAGGTTTTTTTTTGCAGCTCATATCTGAAATTCTCATTGTAAAAAATCTTCTTGCAGAACTTTCAGACTATAATAAGCATTTCTTAGAGGCAAACATCACCTGCGAGATAACACACAGATTGTAATGGAAGTAATGAATTCATTTGCCCCTTAATAATTTGGAATACATAACTTCCCTGAAATACATGCTAAGGAATTATTCTAGGAAATTACAAGACAACATGTCTTTTAATGGACTGTTTATTGTTAATTTGCAATTTAAGTATATAGTGATTTTCAGGATTACTTAAAAGGAAGATGGGGAGTTTTTAAGAGTTCATATTTCTTCATTTTTAAAAGTATGTGGGGGAGGGAGCACATGCAGTTCCTTAAGAGACCAAAACCCTGCATTTCATTCCTTGGAGTTGGAGTTACATCTGATTGTGAGTTGCCCAGTGTGGTTTTTGAGAACTAACTTTAGGTGCTCTGAAAGAGCAGCAGGTGCTCTTAAGCACTGAATTGTCCCTCTAGCTCCAGCACGATTTTTTTCTCTCATAAGACATATTGATATGTTCTTTCTTTTTTCCCCCTCAATAACAGCCCCCCCACCCTGATGGCAGTGAGCAAATTTATCAAAACAAAAGCTAGCTTGCTTCCCCACTCAACATATTTAGTTACTTTTATATATATATGAAAGATTTATTGTTTTATATTTTTTCTAGTATTTGAACTCAACCATATCAAATATTATCCATCTAAGATTTAGAAGTAAGCAATGCAGTAAAACTCTTTTTGACTTGTTCAAAATGCATGTGTTCTTACAATGGTTAGGAAGCAAAAGTTTGTAATACTAGACAAGTGGTAGGATGTGGCCTCGCACACACTTTGTGGCCCCACATGAAACACTGTCCTGAAGGTATCAGATAGCAGTACACACTAAATGACTAGAGTTTGCCTACAACAGAGCATGGCTGTCCAGCGAAATATGAACAGACACTGAATAAAATATTGGCTCAATTAATATCTCACCACGAGCTCCTGTGCTGGTTTTGGATGTGAATAAAGATTGAGTGGGATTTCTCTAGGAGTTGTTTGTGATGGGAGCAGAGGAAAGTGATTTTA
This sequence comes from Lophiomys imhausi, assembly GCA_907164525.1. Taxonomy (NCBI): domain Eukaryota; kingdom Metazoa; phylum Chordata; class Mammalia; order Rodentia; family Muridae; genus Lophiomys; species Lophiomys imhausi. The sequence continues at coordinate 1,133,980 of CAJQZJ010032904.1, forward strand.
GCAAATATCTTTCCTGATACCTATGCAGGTGATTCAAACACCACATCTTAGTAAACTAGCTTAGGAAAAATGAACACCCATGTCTTCTTATTTCTACCCATGCTACCATTAAATATCACCTGACTCAAAAAAGGCTGGGATACTCATCTTATTATAGTTTGGTTCCTTGGAGTTCTTGAATCTGTTCTATGGTGTTTTGGGTATGGGTCTTCTATTGAAATTCAAGAGGTGATAAGAGACAAAGTAGATGAAGATGCAGGCTGCACTGCATTTGTTCAGGTCTCTTGTCTGTAAGGTCCAATAAGGTGCTAGTAGATGCATAGTGGGGGTGCAGTGTTTGTGGTTTGCAGGGCCTCCCTCTCTAATGCGAGCGGCAATAACTGCTTGGAGGAATGATTGGCACCAGGGGCAGGCAAGATCCTTCAAGGCAATATGAGTCACTGTGGTGAGAACATCAAAGTCATTCCAGGAAAGGAGGACCTGCTTGGCTGGAGTTTTAGTTCACTGGGTCTACAGCAAAGCTAAGGCTTTGGGAGGAATAGGAGGTGTTTCACCTTTGTAACAACAGAGCACTTAGAGGTCTCAGGGGATAATGCCTATGAAAGGAGTTTTGTTCATTCATCAAATTAGTTTCAACCATCTCTCACATTAAGGAACTTGGGGCATTTAAACAGTTCCTTTTATAATGCTTCTGAGAATTGTTTTATTATTTTATGTGTATGGGTGTTTTGCCTGTATGTGTGTCTATGCAACTCATGTATGCAGTCCCTGATAAGGTCAGAAAAGAGTGATGGGTGGATACTGGAATTCAACTTGGATCCTTAGAAAGAAGACCATGTGCTCTTAATCTCTGAACCGTCTCTTCAGCACCTTAAAAAAAAAAAAACATCTTGTTCTTAAGTGTTCAAAATTCAGTTGGAAAACAGGTACATGCAATGCAGATATGTTGTTTTAAACTTACCAAGTTCAGTAGAGGCCTGTATAAATCTGAGGTTGAACTCCAGTGCATCTCAGAAGGAGTCAATTAGTAATATGTGAACTGACAAGATCATAGAAGTTCGGCATGAGAAGATCTGGCTTTTTTAGAGCTGGAACAATATTTACAGAAGCCATGTGGGGGACATGAAGTATGTTCAAGGAATGGTAATATTTTCTGAGGAATTGAGGGACATGATGAGAAGATGAATACTAGTTCACATTCTAAGTTCTCAATCTGTGAACTGAGATTTTATTGCCTAGGTCTATAGAGAATCATAAAATCCAAATTTTAACACCTTTTTCAGGTAAATGTTACTAAAATTGAAATAATCTGCTGCTCAATGCATAGAAGCCTTTGAGATGTTTCTAACTAGACATTAACATGGTTGATTTGACATGGAGATTTTTCTGAAGCTATGTAGAAAATGAGATGAAAGTAGCAATACTATTGGAGAACAGTTAAAGGCACAAAACGGGGAAATTGTGGTTGTTATTAAACAAGTAATAGAAAGAATTGAAAGGAAATGGAGAAAGTTACAGATTCAATGGAAAGAAATACATTTCTGTTGAAATAATAACTGATGTGCTAGCAGAGTCAAGACAGAAAGCAACTATAACACCCAAGTCAGAAACCATGTCAATGTGTCAGATAATTTAGGAGAATAAGGAATTACTTTTTGATAGACAGTGTAGATTTTGAGAAAGATTAGATATACAATTTCTTTAAGTATATAAAATTGAATAAATACTCCTGAACTTGACCATGCCCATAGTCATGCAGTAAACACATTTATCTGACAAAACCTAAATATTAAATTTTAAGTTTAAAACTTGCTCACCATTATTTGCTATAATTGTTCCCCCAAAGTTCTTATTGAGTAAGGAAAGACATGGGAGAGTTGTGAACTTCTCTCTTGGATTATTAAAACATATGCTTTGGTAATCTAGATAGTGGTTCTCAACCTTCCTAATGCTATGGCACATAAATATTGTGGTGACCCCCAACCATAAAATTATTTCATTGCTACTTCATAACTGCCATTTTGCTGCTGATATGAATTATAATGTAAATATCTGATATGCAAGATATCTAATAGGCAACCCCATGGTTTATGAGAAGCGCTAATCTAGATAAACAAATCTAGTGTACATCAAGATGTCTTGTGTCCCTTCATCAAAACAAAGCACAGTTGAATAACCAAGGGTAGTTTTCTGGGTAAGAGTTCAAAAAACCCAGAATAGCTAAATCAATCCTGTAGAATAAATGAACACCTGGAGGTATCACCATCCCTGACTTCAAGCTGTACTACAGAGCATTAGTAATAAAAACAGCATGGCACTGGCATAAAAACAGACCAGTTGATCAATGGAATCAAATTGAAGACCCAGAAATAAACCTATACACCTACGGTCACTTAATTTTTGACAAAGAAGCCAAAGCTATGCAATGGAAAAAGACAGCATCTTCAACAAATGGTGCTGCTCTAACTGGATGTCAACGTGTAAAAGAATGCAAATAGATACCTACACAAAATTATCACACTGCACAAAATTTAAGTTCAAGTGGATCAAAGACCTCAACATAAAACCGGACACAGTAAATCTAAGAGAAGACAAAATAGGGGAAAGCCTTGAACTCATTGGCACAGGAGACAACTTTCTGAATAGAACACCAACAGCTCAGCCTCCCAGACCAACAATCAATAAATGGGACCTCATGAAACTGAAAAGCTTCTGAAAGGCAAAAGACACTGTCATTCGAACAAAATGGCAGCCTACAGATTGGGAAAATGTCTTCACCAACCCTACATCCAACAGAGGATTAATATCCAAAATATATAACGACCTCAAGAAATTAAATAATCCAATCAAAAATGGGGTACAGAACTAAAGCAAGAATTCATAAAAGAGAAACCTCAAAAGGCCAAAAGGCACTTGAAGAAATGCTCAACATCCTTAGTCATCAGGGAAATGCAACTCAAAACTACTCTGAGATTCCAACTCACACCTGTCAGAATGGCTAAGATAAAAAACTCAACAAATGGCACATACTGTTGCGAATGTACAGAAAGAGGAATAGTCCTATTTGCTGGTGGGAGTGCAAACTTTTACAACCACTATGGAAATTAATCTGACCATATTTTAGAAAATTGAGCAGAGCTCTACCTCAAGACCCAGCCATACTGCTCCTCGGCATATATCCAAAAGATTCTCCAACAAACCACAAGGACATCACCTCAACAATGTTCATAGCAGCGTTATTCATAATAGTCAGAAATTGGAAACAACACACATGTCCTTCAACCAATGAATGAATTGAAAAAAAACTGTGGAACGTTTACACAATGGAATACTAATCAGCTATTGGAAACAAGGAAATCATGCAATTTGAAACCAAATAAATGGATGGATCTAAAAAAGTTCCTCCTAAGTGAACTAACTCAGACACAGAAAGATACTCATGGTATGTACTCTCTTATAAGTTGACATTAACCACATAGCACAGGACAACCATCCTACAACCCACAGACTCAAACAGATAGGAACCTAGCATAACTATTCTATGAAAAACTACACCCAGCTGTGAGTCACCGACCCTGTTGCTTGTGAGTGGAACACCTTACCCTAGGTGGGCTGCCATAACAAGCCACAATACAAGAGGGAACTTTTAACCCTCATGTGACTGATGATCTGAGAGAGTTTCATATGTGGGGGCTCCCCTCATCCAAGGAGAAGGGGAGGCTGGAGATGAGAAAGAGGGAGGGAGGGAGGGAGGATGGGACCTGGAGGGAAGGAGAGTGGGGACTTTTATTGAGATGCAACTTGAAAAAAATAAATAAATAAAAAGAGTTGATTCTCAAGCTAAACAATACCAATGCAAAGAAACAACTACAAAAGAGGTGAAGTATGATCCAAAAGGATCTAGTAGGAAAAAAGGGCATCTTGCTTTATAAGTCTATCTCTAGAATATTATTGATCTCCATTTACTCTGAATTTTGCTCCACCAGACCCTTGTTATTTGTATTGAATTTGTTGTCATATTTTGAAATAAATCCACCTTCATCCAAATTATGTATTTCATGAAGATAGAAGTTAGGGCTGTCTGGATTACAGCACAGAGATCTGGGATTGCCAGAAAAGCAGGTGTGTGTGTGTGTGTGTGTGTGTGTGTGTGTGTGTGTGTGTGTGTGTGTTTGAATTATTAAAGGGTTTGCTGTAGGCATTTGGTTTTTACAGTAAGGGAACTGCTAAGGCACTCAGGTAGGGAGGTTTTCTCATATGATTCTGAAGCTTATAGTCTCCAGACAAAACAGTGAGAAGGGAGGATGGTTGTGAGATACAGAGACCAAGACCACTGGGACCCATAGTGTAAGACAGAACTCCACAAAAACGGATTAGAGTCTGTGGCGGTTGTAGATCCCCATAACGCTGATGTTCAGAATGTTACGAAGACAGGAGCATGCTTTCTCACTGTCAGGCCTGTGAGTCGAGGAAGCTTAAGCTTAAATGCCAGGCAAAGGGGAAACTATCAATCAATGAAGAATTTAAAAGCTCATTAACACCAAACGCCAGCTTCAAAATGTGTTGTTACTTCATTAAGGCTTCTAAATCTCCCACAAGAAGTAGCCAAATGTAGATAGAAATATCGAGGGAAGGAGATTGTGGGAAACGTAGTGCAGCACTAGTGTGGGATCTAGAGCTCCTTACACAGTAGGCACTTCACTAGCATTTATTGAATGAAGGAGTAGATGAAGACCATGGAAGGGTGAAGGCTTATGAAAGGCCAAAATAACTTTAGAAATAAAAGTTATGCTAACACTAAATCATTTTTGTCTCACAAACAAGCATGTCAAGCCAAATTAAAAACATAGAGCTGTGTGGTTTCTCTGTATCCTTCTCTGTGAGCCTTTCTTACATACAAGCACACACAGGTAAGCATACCACTGAACTTATAAATGCAGTCGCTTTACTCTTTAAGATGTGTGAAGTGTATATAATGAATTAGTTGGAACAGCCCTGTCCTAGTTTCCAGATGATAAACTCACTCCTGTAATAACTACAACGCCTTTACAGTAATGGCATATGAGTCGGAATTTGTAAGATGAAATTTTTGGCAGTTCATTAGTAAATTTGGGCTTTGCCTCAGCCTTAGGGAACAGAAGGGATCCCAGAAGGTACAGCAATCAGCAGATGAACTAACCCTCCCCTCAGTAATGGGAAATGCTATTTTAACAGAATTAAACAATGAGAAATAAAGCCTGGGAAATGAAATAATAGCTCATTAAAAATAATCTATCTGAGTTATGTAGGATGGGAGAGAATATGTTCTAATCACAACTATGATTCAAAAGAGTAATATAGTTGTTTGAAGGGAGTTTTACTATGTGCTCCCCAAAGATGCCTTAGCATTTTCCAGCTAACTGTTACAAAGCCCACAGAATACTTTAACTCATCTATGTGTCCCTGGCATCTGTGAGCACTAACGTGTCTCAATCCTCAATAATAGTTATTGAAAGAATAAATAATAAAATGAATTAAGAGCAGTTAACATGGGGTTTTAGGACTATTTATTCCACCCGTCTGATATGGGGTGAAGAAGTTAAGTGATGATTAGCTCGACAGAACACAGCTAAGAACAATATGCCAACTTGCTGAGTGTACAGACTGGCCAAGTAGAGTGCTTCCTTCCACCAGCAATCTGTACCCCAAAGACACTTAAAATCTAGAGAAATCCATAGGCTGAGACTCAATGTGAAGATATTGAGGAGCTTTGAGGAGTTTAAAGTCAGCTTTCATTGGTTAGTGGCTTTGACTGTGCAATGTTTAGAAAACAGAGAAGCAGAGGGCACAAATTTAAAATTCTCCCATTTGCTCACCTCTCCCTCTTTAGCTTAGGCCTATATTTTCAGAGGGAATAGGGATAAGATGGCACCCATATGTTGGTGTTAGTTAATAAAAGCTGACAGCCAACTTGACATGTTTAGCTACTCTCTTTCATTCTGCTCCCACCCATGAAGGATTAGGACCTCAGAACCCTGCCTCCGGCTAGTGCTTCTGTATCATTAAGGGTCTAGAGATGATCTAAAGATGCAAGAGCATGGTGGTGCACTCCTGTGTGAGTACCAGGTATTCATGAGTTCTTCTTTCTCTCAAAGAGAAGGAAAGGAAGGAAGGGAGGGAGGGAGGAAGAAAAAAGGTACTTAGTGGATTTGTGGATTATACACATACAGACTAGCTTAGAATTATTGTTATTATTATTATTATTATTATTATTATTATTATTATTATTTCCTGCACTCTGTACAAAGGATCTTTCCCTTTAAACTCCTTTTGGTCACTTTAAGGCACACCAACCAGGACCTTGAGCCCTTCTGCTACTGCTCTGGACATGGGAACATGCACTGAAAACCAACAACCAATCCCTAGAACAGAAGCTTCTACAAAGAGAGAGTACATTCTACTGGATGTAGAATTTTCTGAGAACAGAGGAATAATTCAAAATCAGTGTGATAATGTACTAGAAGACAAAAGATAATGTTTAATCTCTTATTTTTTCTGAAAGATGATGTGAGACATATTAACAAAGAACAAGAAATTATGAAAAAGAAGCAGCTCATAACACAACAATGAAAAATGATGAAAGAACTGATTTTGAATCAAAACATAAGGCACTTGGGTTAAGAGAGGGAGAAAACTATGGAGTAAACCCTGGCCAAAGAGTCAAAAATGGAAAAGACCTAGAAGGCGCAGAAAGAGTTTCAGTGATCAGAGAGTTTGGAAAGTAAAAACATCTCTATCTAGTAGATGAAATACAAGCAGAGAAGAAGAAAAACACCCAAAACCAGAAAAATCCCAACACACAGCAAAGACAACATTCTGAATTATGATAAAGTGTTGGAAGTGGATCAATAGAAGAGGATTAATTTAAGACCACAAGGAAATGAAATAAATAAGGATAATCTATGATTGGTCATTGTGAAATTTAGAGAAAAAAATAAAATGAACATAGAAAATTATGTACAAAGAATAGAATAATATCACTGTTTTAAAACAACACTAGAAGAAATTAAAGAAATAATTTATCAACACACACACACACTAGCCCAACATGTGTAACCAGCCAAATCATCAAACATGAGGATATGTCATTATGATATACACACCCTAGACATATGGCAATATGAAAACATACAAAAGGAATACACCTTAAGTGGGCTTATGGAAGAAAGACTCTTCGGTAAAAAGAACAGGAGAAATGAATAATTTAATTGGATGCTATTAAAAAAAGAAAAAAACCCGAGAATACAAAAAGAAAAAGGATATTCAAACAATACTCAGAACAACCTGGAATTAAAAATAAATGAAGTGAGAGGATAAATAAATAAAGTTGGGAAATTATTAAAAGTGAATATATCTAAGGTCTTAAGAGCAGAAAATGTGAATAGAAATGTGTCATGTAGTTTTTATGTCTGTAGAAAAAGACTTTGAGTATATAGTTTAAAATAAGACAGAAGGTGGAGAAAAATAAGGAAAGGAAAACTTAAAATGCAAAATAAACCAGCAGCCATTCCCTATTGTATCAATATTAAAATAATTGAGACAAATATCAGATCATCACAGACTATACTTAACAGTATAAAAATGTCTCAACAAAAAAAATAGTTGTACAAGTAAATTACAACAAAATTATTCAGAAATATTAAAAAATGAAAGGCAGAAAACAGAAGAGGCAAATATGAGCCAAAAGTAAGATGAGATAGTACTCTAAGTATCTGTCAAAATATAATATGAAGAAAAATATGGTGTAGTGATGAGCAGATTTGTTCAAGATTTAGTTTGGGTTACCTAGAAAAGGATCCAGCTGAAGTCAGTGCCAAACACCTCTTTTCTGCCAGGAGGAGAAACTGCATGGCAGCTCAGCTTCCTGTGGGACCACAGCCCCTCCCTTACAATCAAAGGACATCTGATTGTAGATAACTGCTATATATTCCAAAATGCCTGGGAACCACATGGTTCACATCTCCTTTCATTCATAAATGTACATGCACAACTCACTGTGAAAGAGCTCAATGAGGAATTCAGCTCAGCTTCCAGAGAAATAGACTCTCTCTGAGGTCAGGACGCTTGCATACCTGTGTGTAGAAGGGTATCTTCTCATTGCCTATTATTGTCTCTCACCTTCAGGAAATGGGCCTTGACACTTACTATGAACCAGATGGTCTGAGAGAATATATTCAGAGCACTGCTACTGTAGTATTGGAGTTGGGGTGGGGAGGTGGTAACTAAGGAATCTAGCTTGCCAGGCAAGGAAAGATACCCAAAAGGACATTATAACCTTTGATTATGACATAGTAAGGTTGAATAAACTGGTTCCTGTAAATGCTTTCTGGTGTTTTATACTTTAGAATTGTTTTATTGTTTTACTTTTGGGAATACAGTAATAGGATAAAGGGTAAGGATAGTTTTTGTAGACAAACCCTACATTTTAAAAAGAGACAAAAATAACTACAGTTAAAATAGAGATTATCTTTAAATTAAATTATTATAAACAACAGTAAATGAATATATTTTAATCCATATGTAAATGACTAAATTGTCAGAAATAATCTAAATTAGCATAATTTATGTCAAGTTGGATGAATGAATATGTTATTTTAATTTGAAATGATAACCAAAGTTCTCTCTTTCTATCAAATATACTGTCATGGGTTTAGAGTGAAGTTACAGACAACATACTTTATAATATTTTCCATCCCAAATAGATAGAAGGATTAAAAATTATACAACTTAATTATTTGGTTAAGTGAAATTTTTTTCAATACCTGAAAATTATAAAAGAAGAAAAATGTATACATCTTCATTTATTTTCACACACATGTTTATATGAGTGTGTCATAATTCTAAAACAACATAGCTAGATGAAACTGAGGTCGTATCTACGATGCCAATGAATAGCTGCTGAGAAGTTCCAAAATAGCCCAGCCCCGTGTCAGATTGCTCCCATCAGATGAAAGCTTACTTCTCCTAATGTGACTCAGCTGTGGCTCCCAAAACAGAGAGATGGCTTGTTACACTGTGAACAAGTAGTGTTTGTCTCCAGACATTCTGACTCAACAGAATCTGAGATAGAACCTGAAAATTTGTTTTTTAACAAGTTAGAAGAAGAAGAGGAGGAGGAAGAGGAGGAGGAGGAGGAGGAGGAGGAGGAGGAGATAATGATGGTGGCGGTGGTGCTGGTGGTACAGGGCACCATCTTGTGAACCTATGGTAATTAATGTAGTCAACATTGTGTCTGTCACAATGTTTTTCAACCCTGTCTTAAACACTGTGTCAGTTACTCCAAGCACTATCTTCTCAATATTAGTCTTTACAATAACCTCCCTTTACTACTTTAAGGGGACTGAAACTTACATGCTTAACTGCTTCTCAGCGAAGAGAATGGGTTTCCAAGGCAAGGTCTTCTCATTTCAGAGCCTATGCTACTGAACATCATAGTGTTTCATTATTGTTCCGTGAATTACAGAAGGAGAGATCACTTTGAACCTGGCTACTAATAAACTGTAGATGTAGGGGCTGATAGGTTAATATAAGTTAGATTTAGTGAATACCTAAGTTTCCGATACAGTCTCTTAATTCGGGACATGAAGATCAACTGCTGTGAGCAATTAGCTTATCAGCTTATGGAAGAAGTCAGGTGAAATGAGGGGAGTCTCTTTGGACTGAAAAACAAGGTTGAAGCCAGGTGAAAGAAGGAAAGACTTTATGACCTGGCATTGCTTTCAACTGCTAAGTGGGCAGAGCCCAAATTAAGCTGAAGCAGGTGGAACAAGGAGTGATCCTATTTAAGGACAAGTGGATGACGCCAGAGAGGCGCGTGCGTGCTAAGGGCCCCCGATATGAGAGAGCTCCGAGAGTCCTGCTGGAGAAAGTTCTGGTAGACCAATGGCCAGATCTCCCTGAGGCAGAAGGAAGCTGGTGAGCAGAGAAAGCCTCGGCAAGACAGCAAAAGGCCAAGGACTAAACCCTGTGGCTCAGCTTTTGCCTAGAGGGGTTTGACCTGTCCGAACAGTGGCCTGAACGGAACTGTGGCCAGCTTTAAAGACTGAGGCAGAACGGCAGAGTTGCTGATACGAAGGAAGTAAGGTGGCCTACAGACGCTGAGGTCTCCCAGAGAGAAGAAAGCCTCAAGCCTTATTTAAAGTGAGACTTCGATAGCCAGTTTACCCTGACGAACCTGCGTCTGAGCTATTCCAGAAAAAGGACTGCTAAGTGCGTTAAAGAGTCTACCCCCAGACTGGTTTCCTGACGACTGAGGACCTGCCCCAGAGACTGTATCATTCTAAAAGGGTATGAAAGTAGTTGTTATGATTATCAATAGGTTTAGTGGATAGGTTAAAGGGGTTGTAGGAATTTATAGGATTAATAGTTAAGAAATTTTTGGTGTTTGTTATAAGTGAATTTAGTAATAAATAAGTATTAAATAATAATTTAAAAGTTCGGTTACATGTAGAGATGAAGAAGAAAATTCCATCATGATGCCTCTTTCTGAAAGAGTCAATGCAAATGCTGAACCTGACTATAGCCTTCCTAAAACTCGCTTCAAGAGCATTCTGCTTATGGACTCAGACCAGTGTTCAGCTCTTAGGATGCTACTGTGTAACTCTTATTCCATTGCAAAACATGCTTATCATGGTGAACAGTATATATAAATACAGTAAAAAGTTTACTTAGCAGTCAAGCTTTAAGTGGCTCCCCTATAAAACTAAACAAAACACCAGTTTGTTTCCTCTTTCCACAAGAATTTGGAAGATTTAGTTGTTGCTATCAGAAAAGAAAATAACTATTTACTGCTTTACTCATCAATCGACAAAATACTAAAATGAAAAAGGACATTCTATGAGTTACTTAGATTTAAAAAAAAAGAAGATATTTAATCACTAATCTTGACTTAGTAGAAAACCAAATGAATGAAGTTCGAGTCATAATAGACAAGAGAATCAGAAAGGTATGAGGCATGAATGTAGCCAAAGCTATTCATGCCAGCCGTGAATGACACTTTAAAATTCTAATAAAGCACAAAGAAGACAGGAAGAAATAAATATAGTATGTCCTTAGTTGATTAAAAATGTACCTATTCAATAATGCTCAAATTATCTAGGTCAGGGCAATCCCCATAAGGGTATCAGTGGAGCATTTGAGAAACTTAATGAACTTGACAAATTTATATGAAAACATTAAAACTTTGAATGTACCTAAATTAATAATGAAAAGTAAAGCTAGAGAAAAGGAGCCTGCACTTCCGGGTGTCCAAAGATGCTTCAAAGCTGCATTAACAAACCCATTGTTAATGGCCTTAAAACATATACATAGATAAACTAATGATATAAGACAATTATGGAATGGGCTGATGATACATCATAAATATGCCTAAAATAAATATGAAGAATAGAATAGGTGGGAATGAATGGATAATGTAATAGATTGTGTCAAGAAACTGCCAGAATAGAAAAGTATATAAAGATAATTTGGAATGGATTAAGAACTTAAGTGATAAATTTAAATAAAACAAAATTGCAAGCCTATTCTAAGACCATGATAAATATATTCCATAGATGAAAAACTGAGAAAAGATATTTGCGATATACAATCATGGCAAAGAAGTGATTCCTAGAATTCATAAGGAGCTCTAAGATGTCAGCAAAAATACCATGATTCTTTTTTTTTTATATAAGTAATTTATTTTTTTTTCAAGTTACATCTCAGTCGCAAACCCTTCCCTATTCCCCCTTCCTGTCCCACCCTTCCACCCTCTTCCCCCCCCCCAACAGCTTCTCTTTTCATTCCAACAAATGGTTCTTTCTCTTATAACAGTAAATTCTATACAAAACAGCAGAATTAAATATGCCACATTTATGAGAGTTAAATGGCCCAGTATACCTTCCCAATGTCCAGTTCATACATATTTGGCCCCTGACTTTAACCTTCTACCTTCTAACCATCTCTATGAGTTTAAAGTTCTATAACTGACTTAGCTTTCATACTAACTTGCATCACTATTATAACCATCTTCTTAGATCTAGAATGCCCTCTTGATTCCTAAACAACTCAAAATTTAGCTATGAGACTCAAGCTGTCTATTCTTCAACCACCTCAGAGAGCTGAGAAGGATAAATATATCTGATTATATAGGAAGTGCAGTGCCTGCAGCCTCCAATACTAAGAAATGACAAACCAGTGACTACCTGGACAGTTCCCATTTTCTCTCCATACATTCCAGCATCAGTCTTCAGCCTTTTGGTCCTGTTTCTCTGACAGACATTTATTGTAGAGCAGGGATTGTGAAGGACTTACCTACCCTGTCTTGGCAGAGCTAGGCTGTCGACTTATCTGCTTCCAAGTTTTGTCCTTTTTGGACAGAAGTCTGTCTACAGTTGAAGCAAGGGGTTTTTCTTGCCAAGAGAATGGCTTACCACCAATTCAATCATCTCCCACTGGAGATTCTTCGATGCTTTTCTTCTGCTTGGAGTAGAATAGGGGGTGCTGTCAGGACCTGATATGTCACGATATCAAAAAAAAATCTTAATTTAAGACCACATTTTTGAATGCCATATTCTGCAGATCTCTTGGGGTGTTTGAAGATGCCCTATCTATCTCTTGTATTTAGATAAGCAAATGTTGCTTGTCTCTTAACAACTTGGTTACTGAGTAGCTTAGAGAATATCTGTGATAGACTGTCTTAGTAGCTAACAAGGTGACATGCATGCATGACTAGGAGTTTGTTTTTCTTAACTATCCTAAACAGTTTAAGATGGTTGGTATCAAGAGGTCAGAGCTTCACATTTAATTTTTAAGTATCTCTAGGTACGATACCATTAGAAAGCGTTACCTTAAATTTTGTATCAATATACAAAGATCTATTCAAATGTGGCTAAATATACTCTTAATTTTGTATCAATATACAAAGATCAATGACTATGCAGGCCAATACAATCTTAATATTGTGTCCATATACAAGGGTCAATACCACTGTGGCCAACTATAATCTTAATTTTGTATCAATATACAAATATCAATACCGACGTAGACCAATACAATCTTATTTTTGCACAATAAACAATGGTCAATACCACTTTAGCCAAATATACTATTAATTTTGTATCAATATACAAGGGTATAAGGGCATATTCAATAATGTGACCTTTCTTCTTGATCCTTCCTGTGCTGTCTATGTCTCAATTTTTCTCAAGTCCGTGCATTCCTACATAGGAGATAAAGAAGGATACAGAAAAGGGAAAGAAGGAATACCCTGGGTCTAACCTCCAAAACCCATTAAACAGGACCATTTAACAACTTGTAATCTCTTCCCCTAAATAACAGAGTTTTCAGTTGTCCTTCAAATAACCGAAAAAAGGGGGGGCGGAGAAACACCCTCCCCACCCTCTGGGTATGGGACGTCGCTCTCTTAAAATGACTTCCTGCTGATTTGGGTCGTAGTAAACCTGTTTGGGGCCCAAACCAAAATGGAAAAATGGTTAAAAATGTTAACACAATCCTTTTATGTTCAGTCCTTCTGTTCTCAGCTGTTTAGATGTCCTAAGGAGTTTGTAGGCAGAAGCTGAACTTCCAGGCTTTACTGAGGTTCTGGCTGGGGCATTGTGTAGAGCTGAACGGTCTTAGTGATATTGAGTTGTTGTGGTTGTAGGCTTTTGATGGAGACATCTATTGAGGGAGTCTGTCAGGCTGAATCATCTGGGTCACTCGTCTTCTTTTGGTGTCTGATTCTGATTTCTGCTGAGGTTTCCGTTGTCCAGTTGTCCCTGGGTTCCTTGAATGGATGCTTTGATTCTCCAGTCTCTCACCACAGATCAGGAGTCATATGAGGGCTGAGGGCCTCTTCATACACCGGGGGCCTACAAGGCAGTACTGCCAGTGAAAGGTGTCTCCTTGCTACGGGGGGGAAACTAAAAAAAAAAAACCAACAGACACACAAACCCACAAAAACAAAGAACAACAACAAAAAAAGAGAGGAAAAAGAAAGAGAAAAAAAGAGGGAAAGGAAAAAGAAAAAGAAATGAAAAGAAAAAAGAAATTTATGTCCATGTTCCTTTTGGTGTGTTGGTTGTAGTACAGATATCCTGTACGATATAGCTAAAATCCTACTATAAGTGAATAGATGCCATGTGCATCCTTCTGAGTCTGGGTTAGCTCACTCAGGATGAGCTTCTCTAGATCCATCCATTTGGTTGCAAATTGCATGATTTCATTGTTTCTTATAGCTGAGTAATATTCCATTGTATAGATGTACCACAATTTTTTAATACATTCTTCAGTTGAGGGACATCTGGGTTGTTTCCAGTTTCTAGCTATTACAAATAAGGCTGCTATGAACATAGATGAGGAGACTTCCCTATGTCTCCGTGAGGTGTCCTTTGTGTGTATACCCAGAAGTGGTATGGCTGGGTCCTGAGGCAAAGTTATTCCAAGGTTTCTAAGATATCTCCAGACAGACCTCCATAGTGGTTGCACAAATCTGCACTCCCACCAGCAATGGAGGAGGGTTCCCCTTTCTCCACACCCTCGCCAGCATGTGCTGTCATTTGAGCTCTTTATCTTAGCCATTCTGACAGGTGTGAGATGGAAACTCAGGGTCGTCTTGAGTTGCATTTCTCTGTTGATTAAGGATGTTGAGCATTTCTTCAGGTGACTCTCGGCCATTAGGGATTCCTCCTTTGTGAATTCTCTATTTAGCTCCATCTCCCATTTTTTGATTGGATTATTTGGTTTCTTGGCATTTAGTTTCTTGAGTTCTTTGTAGATTTTAGATAATAGCCCTCTATCAGATGTGGGGTCGGTGAAGATTTTCTCCCAGTCTGTAGGCTGCCATTTTGTTAGAATGACAGTGTCTTTTGCCTTACAGAAGCTTTTAAGTTTCATGAGGTCCCATTTATTGATTGTTAATCTCAGGTCCTGAGCTGTTGGTGTTCTGTTCAGGAAGTTGTCACCTGTGCCAATTAGTTCGAGGGTTTCTCCTACTTTTTCTTCTATTATCTTTAGTGTGGCTGGCCTTATGTTAAGGTCTTTGATCCACTTGGAATTAAGTTTTGTACAAGGTGATAGGTATGGGTCTAATTTCATTCTTTTACAAGTGGACATCCAGTTGGACCAGCACCATTTGTTGAAGATGCTGTCCTTCTTTCATTGTGCGGTTTTGGCTTCTTTGTCAAAGATTAGTTGGTCATAGGTGTGTGGGTCCATGTTTGGGTCTTCAATTCGATTCCATTGATCCACTGGTCTGTTTTTATACCAGTACCATGCTGTTTTTATTATTATTGCTCTGTAGTACAGCTTGAAATCTGGGATGGTGATACCTCCAGATGCTTTTTTATTGTACAGGATTGATTTAGCTATTCTGGGCTTTTTGTTGTTCCATATGAAGTTGAGTATAGCTTTTTCCAAGTCTAAAAATAATTGTGTTGGTATTTTGATAGGAATTGCATTGAATCTATATATTGCTTTTGGTAGAATAGCCATTTTTATTATGTTGATCCTACCTATCCATGAGCATGGGAGATCTTTCCATCTTCTAAAGGCCTCTTCCATTTCTTTCTTCGGGGGCTTGAAGTTCTTGTCCTTTACTTGCTTGGTTAGAGTTACCCCCAGGTATTTTATATTGTTTGTGGCTATTGTGAAGGGGGTTGTTTCCCTTATTTATTTTTCGGTATGCTTGTTTGTTGTATAAAGAAGGGCTTCTGATTTTTTTGAGTTAATTTTGTATCCAGCCACCTTGCTGAAGTTGTTTATCAGCTGTAACAGTTCTTTGGTGAAGTTTTTTGGCTCGCTTATGTATACTAACATATCATCTGCGAATAGGGATAATTTGACTTCTTCATTTCCAATGTTTATCCCTTTGATTTCCTTTAGTTGTCTTATTGCTCTAGCAAGAACTTCAAGTACTATATTGAAGAGATATGGTGAAAATGGACATCCTTGTCTTGTCCCTGAGTTTAGAGGAAATGCTTCAAGCTTCTCTCCATTTAATTTGGTGTTGGCCACTGGCTTGCTGTATATTGCCTTTATTATTTCTAGGTATGGTCCTTGTATGCCCGTTCTCTCCAGGTCTTTTAGCATGAAGGGGTGTTGGATTTTGTCAAATGCTTTTTCTGCATCTAGCGAGATTATCATGTGGTTTTTTTCTTTCATCTTGTTTATATGGTGAATTACATTGATAGACTTTGGTATATTGAACCATCCCTGCATTCCTGGGATGAAGCCTACTTGATCATGGTGTATGATATTTTTTATGTGTTCTTGAAGTCGGTTTGCTAGTATTTTATTAAGTATCTTTGCATCTATGTTCATGAGGGAGATTGGTCTGAAGTTCTCTTTCTTTGTTGGGTCTTTGTGTGGTTTAGGAATCAGAATGACAGTGGCCTCATAGAATGAGTTTGGCAGTGTTCTTTCTGTTTCTATGTGGTGGAAGAGTTTGAAGAGTAATGGTGTTTTGTTAGCTCCTCTTTGAAAGTCCGGTAGAATTCCATGCTAAAGCCATCTGGCCCTGGGCTTTTTTTGGTTGGGAGATTATTAATGACTGTTTCTATATCCTTAGGGGTTATTGGGCTGTTTAAGCTGTTAATCTGATTTTGATTTAGTTTTGGTAGGTGGAATTTATCGAGGAAATTGTCCATTTCGCTTAGGTTTTCAAATTTGGTGGAGTATAGATTTTTAAAGTAGGACCCGAATATTTTCTGGATCTCCTCGATGTCTGTTGTTATTTCTCCCTTTTCATTTCTGATTTTGTTGATTTGGATTCTTTCTCTTTGCCTTTTAGTTAATTTGGCTAGGGGTCTGTCTATTTTGTTGATTTTCTCGAAGAACCAACTCTTGGTTTCATTGATTCTTTGTATAGTTCTTTTTGATTCTAAGTTGTTGATTTCAGCCCTAAGTTTGATGATTTCCTGCCTTCTGCTCCTCTTGGGCGTGTTTGCTTCTTTTTTTTTCCAATTCACCCAGCTTAGCTGTTAATTCACTAATATGAGCTGTCACAATTTTCTTTTTGAATGCACTTAGTGCTATGAACTTTCCTCGTAGCACAGCTTTTATTGTATCCCACAGCTTTGGGTATGTTGTGTCTTCATTGTCTTTGGATTTTAAGAAGTCTTTGATTTCCTTCTTTATTTCTTCCCTGACCCAGCCAGTAAGGAGCTGTTCAATTTCCATGTGTGTGTAGGCTTTCTGTTGATTCTTTTGCTGTTGAAGACCAGCTTTATTCCGTGGTGGTCTGATAAGATACAAGGTGTTATTTCAATTTTCTTGTATCTGTTGAGGCTGTCTTTGTGTCCAACTATATGGTCGATTTTGGAGAAGGTTCCGTGGGGTGCTGAGAAAAAGGTGTATTCCTTTGTGTTTGGGTGAAACGTTCTGTAGATGTCTGTTAGGTCCATTTGTTTCATGATCTCTGTTAGACTCAATATTTCTCTGTTTGGCCTCAGTCTTGATGATCTGTCCATTGTTGTGAGTGGGGTGTTGATGTCTCCCACTACTAATGTGTTGTGATCGATGTGCGATTTAAGTTTTAGAAGTGTTTCTTTTACAAAAGTAGGTGCCTTTGTATTTGGGGCATAGATGTTCAGTATTGAGATTTCCTCTTGATGAATATTCCCT
>CAJQZJ010032904.1:1152019-1193272 GCA_907164525.1 Lophiomys imhausi
GGGATGGTATAGGAGATAGTATAGGGGACAGTATAGGAGATAGTATAAGGGATGGTATAGGAGATAGTATAGGGGACAGTATAGGAGATAGTATAAGGGATGGTATAGGAGATAGTATAGGGGACGGTATAGGAGATAGTATAGGGGACAGTATAGGAGATAGTATAGGGGACAGTATAGGAGATAGTATAGGGGACGGTATAGGAGATAGTGTAAGGGACGGTATAGGAGATAGTATAGGGGACAGTATAGGAGATAGTATAAGGGATGTATAGGAGATAGTATAGGGGACAGTATAGGAGATAGTATAGGGGACAGTATAGGAGATAGTATAAGGGATGGTATAGGAAATAGTATAGGGGACAGTATAGGAGATAGTATAGGGGACAGTATAGAGGAATTCTGTGTACAAAAGATTCTGCCACTATTAAAAAGGATCTTTGTGGGTCTTGTGATACAAAACATTACTGGCAATGGGGTTCCTGTCAGATTAAAAATAATATTTTCACAATACCAAATAGCTAATTGTTTCCAGATAAGCAGATACATCATTTTCACTTAAAAAATGTCCAGTGTTAACAAACTAAAAATATCTAACACAGAGTAGTCTAATTAAAAAAACACATTGTGTTTTAACATATAAGGTAAGATGATCTTAGAAAAAGCATATGAGCAGGGAAGAGGGTTGGGTCGTCATAGTTATCTCCTGTAATCAACACTTAGAGAAAATTCTCACAATCAAAATAAAGAAGGCTCTTGAATAATGAAGTCTTCACATTACAAAAGCACATCCCAAACCCTGTCATAGGATCACAGTCAGCCCCATCATCTTACTTTATCACAGAGCTTATTTAGGTCCAATATGACAAATAAAATATTGCTAGTAAGTTGCAAATGTTGGCTTAATATCCTCTTAGAAGCAGATGAATTCAACTGCATGAGTTCACTCACAGAGAGAGGGAACTGAACAAACTTCAGAATTCCTGTTGAGATGTTTGCCTCTTTTGCTTAATTAAAATAATACCTGGGTCCCAGGGATGAAGTCTGGTGGTAGAGCGCTTGCCTACCATATCAAGACCAACATTCAATACTCAGCAGCACAAGAGCAAAACAAAGAATTGGACCGAACTATGAAGCATCTCTTTTCATTTGTTACAAACTGAAATTCTGGTGTTAGTGATAAACTAGAGAAAAAAACCAATACCCTTAAAGTCACAGTCCCTTAAATCATTCCCATCATTTTCAAGGAAGGCCCATTGCTTTTCTTTTCTTTTTTTCTAAAAAATAACAAAAAACAAAACTGATCTTTTTCCTTTGTTCTTTCTCCATTTTGCAGTTGTTCTGAAGCTTATTCTGTGTAAGCATAGGACACTTTGCCCCACTTCTGTACCTGTCTGTGGTCCTACTGCTTGTGCCCTACTTTGCTTTCTGTTGTTGTGATAAACACCATGACCAAAAGCAACGTTAAGGAGAAAAGGGGTTATTTGGCTCACACCTTCAGGTCTTCAGCTCACAGAGCATCATTCAATGAAGCCAAGCAGGGAACTGAAGCAGAAACCATGGGGGAATGTTGCTTACTGATTCGCTGCATGGATCACTCTTAGGCTCCTGCTCAGCTCTCTTCTTTTTACAGCCCAGGTCCACCTTCCTAGAGATAGTAATGCCCTCGATTACTTCCCACATCAGTCAAAAATTGCTACAGTCTCTCAGAGACATGACCACAGGTCAATCTGATCTGGGCAAACAATCCCTCAGTTGAGACACCCTCAGATGTGTCAAGTCGCCAGCAGGAGTTAAGAACACTCCACTCCTTGTCAACCTGACACACAGCGCCTCACTTTAAGCCATAACCTTTCATTTCTTGTCTCCAAGATCTCATGTTGATATCATAACATAAAACAAGTACAACTTTAAGAATCCCAGTGCTTTAAAAATTCAGTGTCTGTTATAAAACTCCAAAGACCCTTATCTGTGAGATCCAGAAAAATAATGAAAGAAAAAAAGTTACACATTTTTTTTTAATCCACAAAGAAAGAACTAATCCATGGGAACAGTCAGACTAGCAAACACCTAAATCCAGCAGTGAAAATCGAATACTGTAGCTCCAAGTCTCCCATCGGGAATCCCTTCATGATCTTTTAGGCTTCAAAGCCAGGCCCCTTATGATGTTATACTATCTTCAGCATACACAGCTTGCCTCATAGGTTGTGTTTACCTGTCATTGTCCTTAACCTATGTCCTTTCTTGGAATCTTCAATATCTTGATGTCTCTCCTGGAACTGAGACTATACATTCACCAATGACCACTCTTGGCTTCTCTTCATGGATTCTGACTCTTTTACGGGGTTCCAGACTTCAGGTCATCTTCATGACTTCCTTAATTTACATCATTCATGCCTTCAAAAGCAGTACCAGGTAGGTGACCACTACACATTACCAAGTTAGGTGAGCAGTTTGAGATGCAACCTTGGCCACTACAAGACCACAGCTTCTGTATGCTGACCCTGAGGAAATATTACCTGAAATATTTTACCTTAATGATGCTGATCTCTTAATAATCAGAGTTGATTTTTCAGCCCAGATAACCAGCATACATATATCACGGAAGGGCATGTTTAACTTCAATAGTGCTGATCTCTTGTAAATTACAGATTCTTTTACTCCCTAGCTGAGCAACAACCATGGACTCTTACCTGAAAACCTCAGACAAGTTCCCTCATAGTCTTTACTTTCCTCTGAAACTTCACAAGTCAGGCTTCCATTATTTGCATTTCTCTCAGCATTGTTGTCTTTCAAGCTCCTACAACATTAAGCTCTGAGCACTCAATGACTGTTTCTGATTAAAGTTCCAAATGTTTTCACAGACCTCCAAAAGTACAATGTGGTCAGGTAACTTATCACTAACATCTAACTTCTGGTAACAATTTATTTTCTTGTTTACATTTCTATCACTGTGTAAACATCATGACCAAAAGCAACTTTACGTAGGAAAGGGTTTATTTTCACGTAAACTTTCAGGTCACAGTCCTTCTTTGATGGTAGAAACTCAACTGGGAACAGAAGCAGAAATGATGGAGGAATGCTAATACTGGCTTACTCTATGGATTGCTATCGGGCTTATGCTTGGATAGCTTTTTATTCATCCCAGGACCAGCTCTCTGGAGATGGTACTCCTGGCAATACACTGGACCCTCCCACATGAATAATCAATCAAGACTGTCTCTCATAGACATGGATACAAGCCAGACTGGTCTGGGAACTCCCTCAATTAAGACACCCTCTGTTGGCTCCAGGCTATGTCAAGCTGACATCTGAATCTGACTAGGACAGCATATAAGGTCTATTTCTAGAATGCAAGCAATCCACTTCTCTGAACTGTACTCCAGAATTTATCACTAGAGTTTTTGATGCAGAAAAGGGAAGATCTTTGAGTCAGCCCCATATTTTCATAATGAATAGTAAATTGGCCCTCTGCAATGTCATTTATTACCAAAGCCTCTGTGAATTTAGTGACTTCAGTAAAGGAATGAGTCATTGTGCTGGTTGCTTTGAGATCCTAACTCAGATTGTCCAAGGTTTCTCATAGATGATAAGTTCTTAATTTCTCTAAACTGGCTCTTCACAGGTACCAATCACCATGATGTTTATCTCTTACCATGGATGACAGGGTATTGATCCTCTCAAACTTTTCTACCATGATTCTCCTAAGTAATATCACAGAATAACTCAATTGCCAGTAGAAAATATTTTAAGTTCATGTCACTTCATTTGCTCAATGACTTGTGCTCTTTAGAGTCTGCAGTGTTTAATATCAACAAACAAGATGCTTTTGAAACATTGAGCATTTATACTCCAGGGTAGGGATAAAGACAATAAATGAGCAGGTAAATTCCACATAAGTCAAATATCAATGAGTAAGTGATACTTTGGAAACCTTTTTTATGATAAAATATAACATGGACACAGAGGTAGTTGGCTTTTTGTTGTTTTATTGCTTCTGTCGTATACTTATATGTGACAGAAATTACATGTTCACCATCCAAAATCTTCTGCTTGAACTGGGTTGACACTTAGATATTGAGAAGGGGCCAGATAAGACATGTAATAGATTGTACATGCCATGTGGCCTCCATTATGCTTCTTAGCTCTGAACCGGCTGGTCAAAAGCAACCTTGGATAATTCATGAGCAAACAAGCCTGGCTATATTCCATTAAAACTTTATTGTGGACACCAAACCTTGATTTCCATCTAGTTATCATATGTCAATAAATATTTGTTTTCAACTATTTAAAAATGTAAAACCACTATTAGCTGACCTGCCATACACAATAAAAGGCAGGCTGACTATGGCTCAAAGCTTGACTGACAACAGCCTATGTTAGAGAAAAATTCTTTCTGATTTGTAAGAAAGTAATGGCAAGTTGGAGATTGGGCCCCAGACTCTAAACAATGGTGTGATAGACCTGGCCTACTAAGAATCCTGAAAACATACACAGGGTACCATTCAGGGACTGAACTCCTAAACTGAATTTAGGAGTGTGTATGTATATACACTTCAATATATGCATTGAATAATAACTAGTAAAAAAAAAACCATGAATTTGAAAGGGAGGGAATATGGGAGGATTTGGAGGTAAAAATGGGAGGGGAAGAATATTGCAATTAAATTATAATGTTTAAAAATGAAATAAGAAAAAAATAAGTAAATAAATAAAAAGAATGTTGAAATGGTTAATGTGAGCACAGGAAGAAAGTTCTTACAAGATACCAACAAGTCGGTATAGAGTTTAGCCTTGCCATGGGAGAAGATGAATGTGACTATTTTCTCATTAAAGTTCTGCTTTCCTGGATATATTTTAAACAAATACTTTTTACAAAATAATTTTTAAAAACATAAAATGTAGAATAAGTGAAACCAAATGGAGCACAATCATAGGTAGGATGTTAAGAAACTTCTAAACTGGTGTATTTTAAAAATAATTGCTGGCCTAGAAAATCAACTTGAGACTGTGGCTAAAGAAAGTTGCCAAAGACAGAGCACATATTCAAGAACCCTATAAATACAGACATACCTCTAAGAAAGAAACCCCACATACTGCCTCCAAAGTTCCTACTTAAAAGATAGAATGTGTGTATTTTTATTCTTTGTATTTTTTCATATGTTCATTTTTTTCACTGAAAATGGGTATCACTCTGAAACCAAAAGATAAGATAATAATTCTTATAGAATCTGAGGATTTGAATAAAAAGTTAGAGAATGCTAATATTACCACTCATTACTTACCATGAACCATGCCTTATCTAGTCGATCAATAGAAGTGCACAGGGGTTTGACCTTGAGGGGACAGGGTACTATTACTGTCAATATCGGAAAAATTGCCAGTCAGGTCTAAGTTTGGAATGAAGTCAAACTTTTCGTCTGAGATCAGCTGACTACACAAACCAGAGACCTAACTGCCCTGCAGTGAGAATGGAAGACATCTATTTTTGTTCAATCTGCAGAACATACAAAGAGCCATATGTTAATGAGACAAACTTTAGAAGATGATTATAATGACTCTGGATGTGTCATGAGCATCTCCTTAGGAGTCAGGTCTCACAATATTCAGGGCATATTGTCCTTACACTGTGCTCATTTGCACTATAGCTATGCTTGTCTTCCATGGGACTACATGGAAGAATGAAATGTTATCTGTTCCAGTGAGGAGGCTTTTTCCCACCCTTCATCCTAGGGAAGGCATTTGATGACTTGGTTCTGTCATGACAGTACCTACATTTGAGGACAAGGTGATTTGCTTCAAAGCTTTTGCCTTGTCTTACTTAATCCTACCACCATTGTCCTGTGGAAGAGATGGGGCAGTGTCTCCTAAGAGATAACTTGGAGAGAAATGGCTGCCTCTCCTGCCTAGGCACATAACACATATATGGTAGAGGAGACAGTACATGTTGAATCATTTCTTGGCCCAATTTCTCTTTGCGATTGACCTCCCTGTTGATTCTTCTGAGGGGGTAAACATGGAGCCAGTTGACAGACAAGTAGATTTGTGAGGACATTTCACTTTGTTTCAAGTTAAAATTCTGTGTAGCTGTTTGGATCCAACACTGAATCCATTATAAATGAATCCAGGAACTGAAGTAAACTAGGGCACATTTAGCCCTGATGTTATGTGTCAAAATACCATTTGGATCTGTCTATTTAAATCTACATTCTAGGGTTTTTCCCAACAAAGAATAAATAAATACAAGCAAGCATTCTTAAGCACAGTGTTTCATGAACTTAAAAGTTAGATTTTTGTAATTTTGTATTCTGATTACTATTCCAATTTTATCTTATGATCTTCTAAGATAAATTTTTTTCCCTAAGAAATTGCTGTTGAAGTTGCTACTAAATTATGACTTTGATATGTTACTTTACTCAGATTTCCTGGTTGCTTTTTTCCCCCCTAGTATAGATTACATTTCAGGGTCTTTGAGAAATAATCTTTTCATTTGCAAAATTCCAATTACAGATTTTTTAATAAAAAGGGGTGTGGTCAGACATATTTGTTATTGTAGATCGAGTAAAGATCCATTAGTAAATTAAAATGAAATTACTTCTCTCATAAAGGAAGAGTTATAAATCAAGAAATCCAAGGTTACCATAGCAATCTGTGGCATCAAAAGATTAGAAGCAGAGGACTATATTTTATTTTCTAAAACCACTTCATTAGAGGAAAGATACATGATGTGACTTTGGTGTAGAATTTGACAATAAAAGTAGGTCCTCACTTAACAAAAAAACTATTTCCCCACAACTAAAAATAATAGAGTGATTTGAACAATTTTATCATAACTGTGCATGATATTTCTGTTTGATATTTACTCAGTAAGAGGACTGAAGAGCATTACATTTTAAACTAACTCTATTTATTTAAAATAACCATATTTGTGGCAGAAATATGACTGGAAAATCTAGGTAAAGGAAGATAAAGGCATTTTTTATAAAAAGGAAGAAAAGAATAAAGAACAAAGAAGGATAAACCCTACATCTCCTAAATGGCTTCACCCTAGGAACAAGCACAAAGTAGTGTATGTGTGACTTTGCCTGCTTTCCGGGCTTTTGGCTCGTCAGAGATATCCCAAATAGACCCACTGCAGTGGACATCTGTTGTTTTTGCCTGCCCACCATCCATTCCCTCTTCTTTTGGTAACAGCGTTCTAAATTCCCTTTGAAAATTACACTTTACTCAATGTGTATGATCTGTGTATGTTACGCAGTCAGGGTCTCCTGCTTCTCTGGGTGAAGGGTAGGCACATGACCTTACACAGTCTGGCCAAACTGGCCCTTGAGCAGCTGAACCTTTTATGAATGATCTAAGATCAGGCCTTCTTTGGTGGAGTTCCATCTCAACAATTACAGTGAAGAGATTACACTTTATACCTGCAATTTTGATAGACAGAATAGTTCAGTTACTTCTTCATAGCCTGGTTGCTGGGGTTTTTCTTCAGTTCAGAATTATATATTTTTCTATTTATTTAAATTAATTCAACTAAGCTGGAATTAATTTCTGTTCCTTATAACCAAACCCTAATTGATATTCATGCCAAATTGAGCATAAGACACTGTCAAATCACTAGAGTGTACCTTTTACAGTTTTTGATTTTTTAATCAAGTATCATTGGGAAAGTGTGATCCAGATAGCAACTTTTTCTAGAGGTTGGATTCTATGCTTTTCACTGTGGTCTTCCTCTGCAGAACACCTGCCAGTTTCCTATTTACCTCAGCAAATGTGAGATTCAGATATGGAGAGGAAAAGAAAGGATGGTGAATTTTATAAACAAGTAGCTGAGCCTGATTGATTCAGCTCAGAAGAAAAAGGCAGCAAATACCAGCCTTCTGGATGCTAATACACCCACAGATACAACTTCATGTGCCAAAGACAACAAGGGATTTTTGCCACAGTCTGAGATTCAATGAGACAAGGGGGCCGGAGCATTAGAGAAACATTAGTCAATCATCCTCATATTTTATATAAATAGGATCTTTCATAAACATGTTTTAAAGGGTTTAGTGGACTTAGCAGCATTATTCACAACAGCTAAAATATGGAAGCAATTCATATGCTGGAATGGATGCAAAATAAAGAGATATGGTATATACATTTAAAAGGAAGGAAGTCTTTATAAATACCACAGAATGAATGGCCGCTGAGGACATTAAATTAAGCTAGTCACTGAAGGACAACTTACATGAGGAATTTATAGTCATCTCAGTCATTGAAGTAGAGATGGTGGTTAGAGATGAATGCATATTTTCAGTTTTAGAGATGGAAATAGTTGGTGAGTTGAGAATGGAAATAGTTGTGGGTTACAGGTACATTTAATAACATTGAACTGCACATTTAAAGATAGGTAAAGTGATCGATTTAACCATGTAAACTAATTTTACCATAATTAGAATTAGTGAATAAAAAAGAGCTGAGGAGAAAGAAAGACTGTTGTCATTTTCATGAGGATCAAGAAGACAGCAGGTAGTGCCTGGGTTCAATGTGGTTTCCACATACCATGTAGTACTGAGAGATTCAGTTTCAGGTTTCAGTTTTTAGTTTCAGGTTTTCAGAATCCTTCTCTTGCAGTTCCTGAAACAAGGTCATGTTTCCAGATGACAAAAAAAAAAAAAAAAAAATTAATGTGTTGGCCCAAGTCTAGAGGCATGTGCTTTAATCCTAGCACTTTCAAGGCTGAGGAGGGCAGATCTCTGTGTGTTCAAGAACAGCATGATTGATATCGTGAGTTCCAGGCCAGCTGTGGCTACCTAGTGAAACCCTATCAAAAAAAAAGTAATATCATGATAAATATTTTTTCTAGCATCAAAGCAAAAAGGTGGACATTCTTAGAGATAACCATTTTACAATTTAAAAAATACTAATTCCGTGAGCTTTATAAATTATACCACACCCCCCTGTATATGGTATTGCATCTACTACATGTATATTGTACATAGGGATTTGTTTCATTGACCAAAGATTGGTTATTTCAGACTCAGAATCCCAAATATGTAGAGCCCTCTAGGTTCTGGAAATTGGGATCAATAATCATAATGCCAGCCAGAAGTCATAGTTTTACATTTTTGGAACCCTTGACCTTCCCCAATTTTGTTAGCCCTTGTGAATATATCATTTAATTTAATTCTCTCAAAATAGACACAATTGTGATTAGCAGTATCTTTCTCTTATAGATGAAGAAACTCAACCTTAGAAAGGGAAAAGTGACTTGCCCCCAGTCAGATTTACAACTTTAGTGGGGTGGGGAGAGGTTCAGCCCAGGTACTGTAGCTCCAAAGTCTCATGCTTTTTTGTTGTTGTTGTTGTTTATTTATTACAGTCTCATACTTTTTTGTTGTTGTTTATTTATTACTTCAATAATACTTTATTTATTACACCTCCATCACAGTCCCCTCTCTACACCCCTTCTGGTCCCAACCCCCCAACCTCTCCCACCTTTTCCCCCATCCTACTCCTCTGGAGTGGGTTGCCCCTACTAATCAGCCCCCCTCAGTTCAACAGTCATATGAGTGTTAAGAGCTTCCTCTTGCACTAGGGGCCTATATGACAACTCTATTGGGTCAAGGTGTCCCACTCACAGGTAACACGGTCTATGTTCCTGTTCCTTTCGGTGCATTGGTTGTAAGATAGTTATCCTGTACTACATGGGTAAAATCCAATTATAAGTGAATAGATGCCATGTGCATCTTTCTGAGTCTCATACTTTTAAAGGAACATCCTTGCCTTCTATACTTGAACTTTACTTTGGCTGAGTGAGCTCTGTCATTGGGTTATTCACCACAGGCTGATGCTCACAGATGCTATGTGCAGTATCCTTAATTTCCTTCTCAACTCTAAAGAGAAACCTGAGTTAAATTCTTGAGCATCAGGTACCATTCCTTCTTTTTCTGGATAATAGTACCTAGTTCAGACGTGCTATGAAAAACTTCCCTCTCCCTGAGTCCCCTGGATAACTGACTTTTCTACTGTTTGTTTTACAACCCAACAAAATCTGTCGTAATGTCCCTAGCATTTAGTCACTCCTGCTCCTGTTCTCTTATAGGACACATGGTAATTAAATTTGAATTCAGGAATTGTACAGCTGTATTATTCATTAGACTGTGAATTGCTCTAAATTAGAAACTTGGAATGTTCATCACTGTATCCCCAGAGCCTAACACCCTGCCTGGCACTTGGTAGCACTTCTCTGGTAAGCATTCCTAGATAAATGATCCCATGAAGCATTTGTTTGAAATCTCAATTGACCTTCTCTGCAAGTACATTTTTAAAAACAGCACTCCCAACACTTGATGTCCCCCCCCTTCCCTTGATTTCAATTATTTACATCGGAATTACTTAATCATGTGGTAGATAATTAAGGAATACATTATTTATGCTAAATAAATTAACCCGCCATTACTTCTTCTCTCCTTCCCCTTGGCTGTGGAGTCTGAATTCCAGAAGTCTCACAGCCAGCTTCAGCATCATGGGGCAGAGTTGGGGAGACCATGATGGTGCATCCAAAGCAGAGATCCTTGGCAAGCCTGTCTTCTATGTCACTAATCTCTCTGCTTTTTAAAGTCCCACCAGCAGCTGAATAGCTATGAAAATATTATTACACCATTTGAGTCCTAGGTTTCTTCATTTGTTAATAGTTGATGAAGTTGTGGTAATAAATTAATGGTGGCATGCCATGGCCCCCCTTAGAAAGTAAAATGCAAATGTAGCCATGGCATGTCCACAAATGTGTGGGTTTCAATTCTGTTATGTGTCTGTAGGAAACACCAATAGTGATCTGTAAGAAATTGGAACTGCAGAATTATGGAATGCTAGAGCTGGACGCATTTTGCCATCATATCCTATCCTAGTGTATCTCCTGCAAATGAAATAGGCTTAAAATGCATAAGTCATTTTCTTAAGCTTACTAAAATATTAGTAGTAATGATGATTTATTAATTACAATAACATTTATTGAGTCCTCACCAGGCATCTTGCTAAGCTCTTATGGTACTTCAATGTGTTTGATTACTGCTGTACCTTTCGTAGTATAAACTTGCCATTTAGCTGATGGGGGAAACTAAGGCATGGGATATAATCAGTGCCAATGTCAATACATAACCCCAGGCTGAATTTTTAGTACAAGTCTGGCTTCTTGCACATAATATTAATTCACTCTCCACAAAGATCAACTCAATGTTGTGGAGCACAGAGAGCTACCCTAGAACCCTGGCCTCTTTCCAAGTCAACTATTCTTTAGAAAACTATTTCCTAGCATGATAAACCTTCTTACTGTATACCTCATGAGGTATAACCGACCTTAGAAAAAATGTTTCCTGACTGCAGACATAGTCACCCAGGTCCCTGATGACATCTTACTGGAGCTTTGTAGCAAACCTCTACCTTCTGATATCCATATGTCTATTTAGATATTTAGAGATCTACATCACATGAGTATTTGTGCTTGTGGAATTCTAGCATTGGTAAGAGCACTCTCCCTGTTACTAAGTGGTAAACACTCTCTGAAATATAACCATAGGACTTTCACACCTAATGGATCCATGCAAACACATTGGTTAATAGCAGACATTTAATCTATGGACAGTGGCTATTTCCTGTGATTTGGATGGGCACTTACTGGTGTGTGATATGACACTCCAGAGTTCCCTTAGCCCCAAACAGAGCTTTTGTGATTTTAGATGTCAAATATAACTGTTGATACCAGCTCAGCAGTGTTCCATTTTCAATACAGTTTTTTATAGGGAAGCAGTTGAGGGCTTTGAAGAATTACCTAGCATTCTAGAATTGTGGTTCACATAGAAGAAAATACTACATTCGTATTCACGGCATGGACATTATATTTTAACAAATCAGTAATGATAGCAGAACGTTTGGTTTTGCACAGAAGATAATGTGATCCCCAAAGAAGAGTTCCCATTTCTCACTGACAGAGCAGGGACCAGAAGGTCAAGGCTGCTTAGTGGTATCAGCCATCTGTTATTTTGGCAAGCATTTGACTAGAGGGCATTAAGGTGTTTGTAATTTCCCACTTGATCTGGGAATAGGGTTTTAACAGACATGGTTACCATTAAGAGTCCTAGAGAAGATCTGTGTCAGGAGTCTACAGCCCAGCTTCTTGATCAGAATGGCCTGGGCTGGGCTTAGACTTCCTCTTAAGATTCCATTCTTTGACAAATCACTGAGAAGACCATGGTATCTGTCAAGTTA
Source organism: Lophiomys imhausi (assembly GCA_907164525.1). Classification (NCBI taxonomy): domain Eukaryota; kingdom Metazoa; phylum Chordata; class Mammalia; order Rodentia; family Muridae; genus Lophiomys; species Lophiomys imhausi. Next base: position 1,164,269 of record CAJQZJ010032904.1, read on the forward strand.
TGTGTAGGCAAAATAAGAAAGGAGTAAGAATATAATTAGTTGTTTTAAATCACTCTCAGAGGTCTTGATCATTATAAGTTTTTTAAAGTAAATCAGACATCTCCTTTGATAGACAGAAATGAGATCCCAGTGTCTACTGGGTGTGGTTTTCTCATTGCCCCATTGAGCTTTGGATAAAGCAACCTTTGCCTATTCTTGTTTCTGTACTATATGTGAGACCAAATTTTTCAGCTCTAGAGGATTTGTAGAAAATGGACATTTCCTTGTACCTTCATTACGGAATATTTTCAATGATGAGAAGCTTGCAGAAGAAGATGAACTCAGCTGAACACATAGAGCAGCATCACTTTTAGGAAGTAGGATCATCAAGCCATATGAATGCATTGGCACATCCCGCTCTCTATCTACTGATCTCCTATATGAGGCAGTTCTTCCTGTCCACCTAAAACAAGGACTAAAAGTAGACTGTAAGTGAATCAAGAAAATGTTCACATTTTAAGACAGCATGCTGTAAGAAAGAATAATCACCCAAAGAGATAAGGGAATTTGTCAAGAAGAACCATTGCTGAAGTTCAGCTTCTAGTTGGCAATTTCAATGTTTTAGAAATGCTACTTTAACAGACTACCAATATGTGGTGCACATTAAATTTTCAGAAGGAATCTTAAAACTTCAACATATTATGAAGATAAATCCAGATCTCTCTTCCCCAATGATTTTTATCTGTGTCCAACTCATGACTGAAGATGCTCAAGTAGATATATAGACTTTTAAACCAGTAATATCTTTGTAAAAGATGCCTTTTGGATTTACTGAAAAAAATAAATTTTCTAGATTGTCACATCTTTACAAGATGTAGGAGGGATTAGAGGATATGATGACTAAGGGGGAGTCTGAGTTATTTGGATTGTGATAATAACACTGCCCTGCTTTTGATTGATGGATATATCATTTCACAAAATCTTTATGGCCCTTATATTTCTTAAAATGTATTCAGCTTCTTTTCAGAGTCATTTATTAATGCACTGATAATTTAAAAGACTTATTTAAAAAGATACCCACAACTGATGTCACTCGAAAGGAAGCATTTATTTTGCATGCCTTATCTGGAACAAATGGTTATGAACATGGAGTCAGCTGCAATTCCCACATGAGAAAAAATAATAATAAGCTTTCATTGATTACAATATGTATAGATAGACAGGCAGAGAGAGAGATAGAGAGAGAGAGAGATGGATAGATAGATAACCTTACCTGGGCTATAGAGTTTCACAGAATTTTTTAATAAATAGGTTGTAAAATATTTGAGAAAGTGAGTTGAAGAATCAAGTGACCTAAAACAAATTGCATTGTTTTCCAAAGTTGTTTCCTTAGTGTCATATCATATTTTTGAGGAGTAATAAATTATCATGGTTTTTTCTTTTCCAGAGGATATCTCATATGTGTATATTAACCTATATTTATATACACCTGTGTATAGACATATATGATATATATGTACATATATGTATGTATGTTTATATATTATACATAATAACCTTCCCCATGTCCCACAGTTTAAGACAGTTTAAGTTTCCTTCTAGGTTTCATAGTTTCTGAAAAGAAATGTGAAGTCATTCAATTCACATTTTCCTTTACTTAGTGCATTGTTGCAAGGTTTTATTTCTTTCTGCTTCTATTTTTAGCAGTTTAGTTGCAAAACTTCTGGTCCTGGAGTTCTTTGTTTTAAATGTTTAAAAATTTGAAACTGTGTATATGTGAGGTGAGAGGGAGGGCATATTGTGCACATGATGCACTGTGTGCAGGGGCCAGAAGAGGACATGAGATCCCCTGGAACTGTAGTTACAGATCGTTGTGGTCCACCTGATATGGGTGCTGGGAACTGAATTCAGGTCCTCTCCATGTGCAGAAGATACTCTGAACAGCTGAACAATCTCTCTAGTTCCTTGTTCTGGCTTTCTTAGAGCTCATCTAGTTTAGTAATTGCTAATTTTGAGTCTTCAGACTTAAGTTTTTCATCAAATTGATGTTTGCAGCCATTACTTTTAAGAATATTTTTTTCTTGTAACAGGACTGAACCCAGAGCCTTTTGCTTGCTATGTAAAGTGCTCTACCATTGAGGTAAATACTAACTGCTCCAAATGCACTTTGTTTAATGTTCCATTTATATCATGTGTCTATGAAATAAGGAGAGGTATATCATTAGTTTCCAATGTATCTCATTTTAAGTACTTTCTTTTGTTTTTCTAGCTATTGAATTTTCATCTTTCTATATTCAGATTCAATATTTCTTTCATCATCCACATGCTGCTATTTAGCTATCCAGTAATATTTTGTTTTATTTATTGCATTTTTACAATTAATTCCTATTGATTTGTCCCTCCTTATCCTCCTTCTACTTCCTACCTCCTACCATCCCTCCTCCTCTCCTCCTCCTTCTCCTCTTCCTTTTACTCCTCCTCTTCACCACTTTCCTTCTTCTTTCCACTCTTATTTTCAGTTTCTTGAGACATGCATAACCTGTGATGGACTGGAATCCCTAATCCTTTCGCCTCAGCCACTGGTAGGCTGTGATTACAGGCATGTGGCACCAAGTCTGTCTGTCTTTGGCACCAAGTCTGTCTGTAGCACCTTTTTCTTTTACTTTGACTTTTTTAATTTTCTCATTCTTATTGTTTCACTAGGCTTTTTATTTTTTGAGAATTATTATGATTTGAATTTTTATCAACTATTTCTAACATTTCTGTCATCTAAGCATTGTTAACTCTTGTCTTTTCCCCATGTACATTAAGGCTTTCATGGTCTTTTACATGTTGAATTAAATCTTAGATATGTATGTACTCTGCAAATTTGAGCCTTTAAAACCCCTTCTGCTTTCTATGGTGGTTGTACAAGTTTGCACTCCCACTAGCAATGGAGGAATGCTTTCCTAACTACACAACCTGGCCAGCCAGCATGTGCTGACATTTTAATTTTTGATCTTAGCCCTTCTAAAAGGTGTGACATGGAATCTCAAACTCATCTTGAGTTGCATTTCTCTAATGCTTAAGAATGTTGAGCATTTCTTCAAGTGTCTCTTGGCCATTAGAGATTTCTCTTTTGTGAATTCTCTGTTTAGCTCTGTACACCATTTTTTAGTGGATTATTTGGTTTCTTGGTGTTTAATTTCCTGAGTTCTGTATATTTGGAAATCAGTTTGGCAATATCTTAGAAAACCTGGAATAGCTCTGCCTTAAGACCCAGCCATACCACTCCTGAGCATATATTCAAAAGATTCCTCACCAAACCACAAGGGCATCTCCTTGAGTATGTTCATAGCAGCTTTATTTGTAATAGCTAGAAATTGGAAACACCCCAGATATCCTTCAACTGAAGAGTGGATAAAAAAAAAAAACAAAAAACAAAAAACTGTGATACATTTACACAATGGAATACTACTCAGCTATCAGAAACAAGGAAATCATGCAATTCGCAGCCAAATGGATGGAACTAGAAAAGCTCAACCTGAGTGAGCTAACCAATACCCACAAAGATGCATGTGGCATACATTCAATTATAACTGGATTATAGCCATATAGTATAGGATAACTATTCTACAATGAACAGACCCAAAGGAACAGAAACATGATCTTTGTTACCCGTTAGGGGACACTGCACTCTAGTGGAACTGCCATGTAGGCCTCCAATGCAAGAGGAAGTTCTTAGCTCTCATGTGTCTGATGAACTGAGGGGACTAATACTGAAGGAGTAGGATAGGTGAGAGAAGGTGTGGAGGATGGGAGGGTGAAATGGGGAGGGGTGGAGGGAGGAGCCGGTGATGGACATGTAACTTGAATTAATAAATAAATGTTTAAATTCAGAAGAAAAATAATTCAGAAAAATTTTAACTCTTCTTCTTCTTGCTCTTCCTCTGTGTCTTCTTATTCTTATTCAGAGATTAGGTTCAAATTGTAAGTTATAATGATGTGTGTTCTGTGTGCTATGGCTTCCCTGCCACTTTCAGTGAAGTGCTATTCTCATGTATTTTACAGATGTGCTACCCAGTAGCCACTCTGGGGACTGGGATTAGTAGCTATCCAGATATTAACATCCAAACTATATATAGAGAACTAGGTAGTGAGTTCAGAAATTAAAGGTCTCCAAGCTTTCTCCATTGTCTCTCTGATACTTTTTGTGTATGTGTGATCTTCTGTCCACTTATCTGTTGAGAATAACTACACTGGGCTATTTTCTTCAATGATTCTGATTGTATGCACAATCATGCTATAGGAGGAGCGAAGGGAAGGGGTGGTGATATACTCATTATACGCTTGGAAACATAGTATCATAAGGGAAAGGGATATGTTCTTCTCTCATTGCTTGAGCTCCTATCCACTCTCCTTTTTGCCACCATTACTGGATACCAAAGAGCTCAGGACCTAAATATGTACAAGAAGGAGGAATAATAATGGAAGAAGAAAACAGGTATCTCCATTCTTGTCTCTGAGTGTCAGGAGTTCAGTGCCTGTGTACGTAAATGTGTACTTTTGAATTGTAAATTACATTGGAATCAGGTTAGAGGGAACCAGAAGGGGGGAAAATGTCTCCTTATTTTTCAATCTCTAGTACTATCTGTTTTCTTCTCATTTCCCAATCTGCTGGTTACTATTAGTTGTACAGAGTCCTCCAGAGTTGCCCAATGCACTGTTCCTGGCTGTGTTCAGTGTGAGGTATAGGATGCAACACACAATGCAATCTATCTGGGAATGGAGTCAGCTTGCATATATTTAAAACTCAGTCATTAAAAGGCCAGAATTACATAGAGCTTTAAACTACTTAACATAGTTCTTAAATTGCCAATGTTGCTGCCATTCATTTACTTTTAGTTTTCTCATTGATATGAAATGGTACAATTATTCTTTAGCGAATTTTAGGGATTAATGCTTTGAATATTGTCTGTTGAGTGTGTGAAGTGGGCTCTCACCAGTTTGTCTTTTCTCCAAGTCCCAAGTCTTCTTGAGGAAACTTCCTAGTTGCCATAGTAAGTACTCCAGCAGAAAACCATAATATGATGCAAGCTTAACTTTTCTTTCTTTTTCAAGACATAAAAAAAAAATAATGGTACCTTTAAACAAATCCAGAAGATATCACCTACAGTAAAAGACAGCAAAGTGAAGAATCCCAGGCTGGGTAGCTAGGAAGAATATAGAAGTTATCTTTCAGAGGGCATCCTAATCTTCCATAATTCAACAGTCTTGGTAAATTTTCCTTTCTTATTCTATAGTGTCTAGCCTATGACACCAAATTGTCATTAAAGCATCATCATTCATAGAACAGGAAAGGATCCATGATGTCTGAATCACTCATGAGAGAGTAATTCAGTTAAGTGCTTATTAATGTATTACTAGGTGAGAACAATTGCTCTAACAAACAGTAATTGGTAACCGTGGGTGTCTTTTGCTTTAGTACTTTTTGTTCTGAGACAAAAATACTCCACTTCTAAAGAGGATGACTCAGTATTAAATACTATCTTACTTGTAAAATCAGATTGCAAATGTTGAGAGAAGGGATCCTTCATTTAGAAGTTTGCAACCACCCAGGTTTCATATGACCAAGAAAAAAAATATTTGGCTTTACCAATGAAGTATTAATACCAAGCAGAAATTGATCAAATCTTTCTATGCACCGAGCATCATGATCACACATTTGCCACCAACCATCTGTTCTTATTTATATTTTATAAACATAAAAACCGCCAGTTGGAGAGGTGAAGTGTGTTCGTCAGAACAGTTCAGGTAGCAAATATCTTAGCTGAATTTTAAATCCAAATAGGTCTAACATCATGGTTAGGGTCCTACCTAGTATGCTATAAACAAATAGGAAAAAGTATGGGTCTTAATCTCCCACTTTGTGTTTCACTTTCAATTCTGCTAACTTTTGCCATCTATTCAATGTTTCTTAGTCTTCTTCATAGCTACTGAAACAATGTTACAATCTCTAAGTTATGTCTTTCAGGGATGGTAAAAATAGTATTGACAGCAATTACAAGTCATGGAGGTCTTATTTTCTTTCTGACTTCCATGGAGCTACAGGAAGTGTCTGCTACTGTCTCTGCTATGGCCTGTCTCACTGCCCCTTTCTGTCCACACTGCCTCCTAGCTGCTAATCCGAGCACAATGATCTTATCTAAAATGGTACCCTCAAAGAATATGATTCAGAATATGATTTTGCCTCTCACTCATTCATGATGATCTAGCTCTATCTGTTGATTATCAGGCTTGGGCTCTTCTTCATTTTCAAACGTCTTCTCTTATGAGCTTCATGTAATTAGCCTTCTTTGATTATTACATCACAAATATATATTCCCCCTTACCTGACTTCATTTTCCATCTTAGTACTATTCCTGTCTGTTGCATGCTTCTATTACAAAATCCCATGATTCCCATCCTGTAACCCCCCAACTCCCTCCTCCCACCCAGGTCTCTCCTTCCATCTACTTCATATGTCTATTTTATTTCCCCTTCTGAGTGAGATTCAAGCATCCTCCCTTGGGCCCTCTCTATCACTTGGACTCTTTGAGTCTATAGAATGTAGCATGGTTATCCTGCACTATTTGGCTAATATCCAGTTATAACTGAGTATATATCATGTGTATCTTTCTAGGTCTGGGTTAGCTCACTCAGGATGATATTTTCTGGTTCCATCCATTTGTCTACAAATTCCACCATGTCCTTGTTTCTAATAGCTGAGTAGTATTCTATTGTGAAAATGTACATGTTCTTTATCCATTCTCTGCTGAGGGACACCTATGTTGTTTTAGTTCCTGGCTATTACGAATAAAACTGCTATGAATATAGTTGAGCAAGTGTCCTTCTGGTATGGTAGAACATCTCTTGGGTATATGTCAAATTGGGATATAGCTGAGTGTTTGGGTAGAACTAGTCCCAATTTTCTGAGAAGCAATCAGAGATTGATTTGCAAAGTATCTGTACAATTTTACACTCCCACCAGCAATGGAGGAGTGTTCGCCTTGCTCCACATCCTAACCAGCATGTGCTGTCACTTGAGCTTTTGATCTTAGCCATGCAGACAGTTATAAGATGGATAATCAGAGTTGTTTTGATGTGCATTGATGTGATATTGAACATTTAAGTGCTTCTCAGCCATTAGAGGTTCCTCAGTTGAGAATTATCTGTTTAGCTCTGTACCACATTTTTAAATTAACTTATTTGCTTTGTAGGTGTTTTATTTCTTGAATTCTTCATATAACTTGCACATTAGACCTCTGTCAGAGGTAGGGTTGGTGAGGATCTTTCACTAATCTGTAGGCTGCTATTTTGCCCTATTGATGGTGTCCTTTACCTTACAGAAAGTTTTAAGTTTCATGAGGTCCCATTTATTAATTGTTGATGTTAGTGCCTGAGTTGCTGGTGTTCTGTTCAGGAAGTTGTCTACTGTGCCAATACGTTCAATGCTGCTCCCCACTTTCTCTTCTATTAGATTTAATGTATCCAATTTTTTTATTAAATACTTTATTTTTTTCTTCAAGCTACATCTCAGTCACAAACCCTTCCCTATTCTCCCTTCCTGTCCCACCCTTCCACCCTCTTCCCCCCAACAGCTTCCCCTTTCAGTCCAACAAATGGTTCCTTCTCTAATAACAGTAAATACTATACAAAACAACAGAAATAAATATGCCACATTTATGAGAGTTAAATGGCCCAGTATACCTTCCCAATGTCCAGTTCATACATATTTGGCCCCTGACTTTAACTTTCTACCATCTAACCATCTCCATGAATTTAAAGTTCTATAACTGACTTAGCTTTCATACTAACTTGCATCACTATCATAACCATCTTCTTAGGTCTAGAATGCCCTCTTGATTCCTAAACAACTCAAAATTTAACTATGAGACTCTAGCTGTCTATTCTTCAACCACCTCAGAGACCTGAGAGGGATAAATATATCTGATTATATAGGAAGTGCAGGGCCTGCAGCTTTCAATACTAAGAAATGACAAACCAGTGACTGCCTGGACAGTTCCCCTTTTCTCTCCACACATTCCAGCATCAGTCTTCAGCCCTTTGGTCCTGTTTCTCTGACAGACATTGATTGTAGAGCAGGAATTATGAAGGACTTACCTAACCTGTCTTGGCAGAGCTAGGCTGTCGACTTCCCTGCTACCAAGTTTTGTCCTTTTTGGACAGCAGTCTGTCTGCAGTTGAAGTGAGGAGTTTTTTCATGCCAAGAGATAGGCTTGCCACTAATTCAACCATCTCACACTGGAGATTCTTTTAATGTATCCAATTTTATGTTGAGGTCTTTGATCCACTTGGACTTGAGTTTTGTGAAGGATGATAAATATGAATTTATTTGCATTCTTCTATATGCAAACATCCACTTAGACCAGCATCATTCATTGAAGATGCTTTCTTTTTTTTTTTCCCACTGTATGGTTTTGACTTCTTTGTCAAAAATCAAGTGTCTGTAGGTGTGTAGGTTTATTTCCAGGTCTTCAATTCCATTCTAATGATCAACCTATCTGGTTTTATCGCAATAGCATACAGTTTTTACTACAGTTACTCTGTATTATAGCTTGAAATTAGGGATGGTGATACCTCTAGGAGTTCTTTTATTGTACAGGATTGTTTTAGCTATCCTGAGTTTTTTATTTTTCCATATGAAGTTGACAATTGCCCTTTCAAGGTCTGTAAAGAATTGTGTTGGATTTTTGATAGGCAATTGTGTTGAATCTGTAGATTACTTTTGGTAAGATGATTATTATTTTTTGTTTTGTTTTGGTTTTTTTTTACAATGTTAATTATACCAATCCATGAGCATGGAAACCTTTCCATTTTCTGACATCTTCTTCTATTTCTTTTTTCAGGGACTTGAAGTCTTTTGTCATACAGATCTTTCACTTGCTTCGCTAGAGTTACATCAAGATATTTTATATTATTTTTGGCTATTGTGAAGGGTGTTGTTTTCCTGATATGTTTCTCAGTCTATTATTGTTGGTATAAAAGGGGGTTACTGATTTTTTTGAGTTAATTTTCTATAAAGCCACTTTGCTGAAGGTATTTATCAGCTGTTCTCTAGTAGAGTTTTGGGTGTCACTTATGCATACTATATCATCTGTGAATAGTGATACTTTGACTTCTTCCTTTCCAATTTGTATCCACTTGATTTCTGGTAGTTGTTTTATTGCTCTAGCTAGATTTAAGTACTGTATTGAATAGTTATGAAGAAAATGGGCAGCCTTGTCTTGTCCCTTATTTTAATGGACTTGCTTTAACTTTCTTTCCATTTAACTTGATGTTGGCTACTGACGTGATGTATACAGCTTTTTTGTGTTTAGGTATGTGCCTTGTATGCCTGATATCTCCAAGACTTTTAACATGAAGGGGTGTTGGATTTTGTCAAAGACATTTTCAGCATCTAATGAGATGATCATGTGTTTTTTCCTTTAATATTGTTTATATTATGGATTACATTGATGGACTGAACCATCATCGCTGCACCCCTGGGATAAAGCCCACTTGATCATGGTGGATGATGTTTTTGATGTGTTCTTGGAATTGGTTTGCAAGTATTTTATTGAGTATCTTTGCATGAATGTGAATAAGGGCAATTGATCTAAAATTCTTTTTCTTGGCTGAGTCTTTATGTGGTTTAGGTATCAGTGTGACTGTGACTTCATAGAATGAGTTTGACAGTGTTCCTTCTGTTTCTATTTTGTGGAAGAGTTTGAGGAGTATTGGTCTTAGCTCTTTGAAAGTATATTAGAATTCTACACTAAATCCATCTGACCCTGGGCTTTTTATTATTGTTGTTTTTGTTTTGTTTTTTGGTTTGGAGACTTTTGGTGACTGCTTCTATTCCCTTAGGGGTTATAGGACTGTTTAGATTGTTTGCCTAATCTTGATTTTACTTTGGTAACTCGAATCTATCAAGAAAATCATCCACTTTATTTATATTTTCCAACTTGTGGAGTAAACTTTTGAACTAAGACCTAATGATTTTTGGATTTCCTTAGTGTCTGTTGTTATGTCCCCTTTTTCATTTCTGCTTTTGTTAATTTGGATACTGTCCTTTTGCCTTTCAGTTAGTTTGACTAAGGATTTGTCTATCTTGTTGAATTACTCAAAGAACCAGCTCTTGGTTTCATTGATTCTTTGTATTGTTTTCTTTGTTTCTATGTTATTTGATTTCAGTCCCGAGTTTGATTATTTCCTAACATCTACTCCTCTTGGGTGAGTTTGCTTCTTTTTTGTCCTAGAGCTTTTAGGTGTGCTTTTAAATGTCTAGTATGAGAATTCTCCAGTTTCCTTATGAAGGCAGTTAGTACTATGCTCTTTCTTCTTAACCCTGCTTTCATTGTGTCCCATAAGTTTCATTATGTTGTGCTTTTATTTTCATTGAATTCCAGAAAGTTTTTAATCTCTTTCTTTATTTCTTCCATGATGAGTGATCATTGAGTAGAGAGTTATTCAATTTCCATGAGTTTGTAGACTTTCTGTTGTTTCTGTTTTTAATCTCTTTCTTTATTTCTTCCATGATGAGTGATCATTGAGTAGAGAGTTATTCAATTTCCATGAGTTCGTAGACTTTCTGTTGTTTCTTTTTTTAATCTCTTTATTTCTTCCATGATGAGTGATCATTGAGTAGAGAGTTATTCAATTTCCATGAGTTTGTAGACTTTCTGTTGTTGAAGTACATCTTTAACCCATAGTGATCTGATAATATACAAGGGGTTATTTCCATTTTCATGTATCTGTGGAGACTTGCTTTGTGACCCAGTATATGGCCAGTTTTGGAGAAGGTTCTATGAGGTGCTGATAAGTATATTCTTTTATGTTTAGGTGAAATGTTCTGAATATGTCTGTTAGGTCTATTTGGTTCATAATGTTGGCTAGTTTCATTATCTCTCTGTATACTTTCTGTCTTGATAACCTGTTCATTGGTGAGAGTGGAGTGTTGCAGTCTCCCACTATTAATACATGGGTTTCAAAGTTTGATTTAAGCTTTAGTAATGGTGAGTGTGAGTGCCCTCACATTTGGGGCAAAGACATTCAGAATTGAGATGTCATTTTGGTGGATTATTCCTTTGAGTACTAAGTATCTTTCATCATCTCTTTTTATTTATTTTGGTTGAAAGTCTATTTTACTAGATATTATAATGACTACTCCAGCTTCTTCTTGGTTTTATTTGCTTGGAAAAACTTTTTCTAGGCCTTTAGTCTGAGGTAATATCTATCCCCGTTGCTGAGGTGTGTTTCTTGTATACAACTGAATGATGAATACTGTTTTTGTATCTATTCTACTAGCCTGTGGCTTTTTATTGGGGAATTGGGTCCATTGATATTGAGAGATATTAATTACCAGTAATTGTTAATTCCTGTTATTTTGACGTTGGTGGTGGATGAGAGAGAGAGAGAGAGAGAGAGAGAGAGAGAGAGAGAGAGAGAGAATGTGTGTGTGTTTTCCTTCTTTTGTTTTTGCTGGTGTGGAATTATTTCTCATTTTTTTTGGGGGGGGTGGAGTTAACCTCATTGGGTTGGAGTTTTCCTTATAGTGTCTTCTGTAGGGTGGTAACAGAGGATAGACATTGTTTAAAGTTGGTTTTGTAATGAAGTATCTTGTTTTCTCCATCTATGCTGATTAAAAGTTATATTGGGCATAGTAGTCTGGGCTGAAATCTTTAGTCATTTAGTCTTCAATATATCTGTCTAGGTCTTTCTGGACAGCTTTTAGAGTATATGTTGAGAAGTAATGTATAATTCCAATATATCTGTCTTAATATGTTACTTGGCCTTTTTCCCTTGTGGATTTTAATAACCTTCCCTTGTTTTGCATATTTTGTGTTTTGGTTATTATGTGGTGGGAGAATTTTCTTTTTTGATCCAATGTGTTTGGTGTTCTGTAAGTTTCTTGTATGTGTATAGGCACCTCTTTTTTAGAGTTGGAAAGTTTTATTTTATAATTTTGTTTGAAATATCATCTGGGCCTTGGAGCTGAGAGCCTTCTCCTTCCTCTATTCCTGTTAGTCTTATGCCTGGTTTATTTGCAGTGTCCCAGGTTTCTTGGATGTTTTCTGTCAGGACCCTTTTAGATTTAGCAGTGTCTTTGATTGCTGCATAGATTTCTTCAAATGTATCTTCTATGCCTGAGATTCTCTCTTCCATCTCTTACATTCTATTGGTGGTGTTTGTGTCTGTAGTTCCTGTTCTCTTTCATAGGTTTTCATTCTCCAGGATTGCCTCAGTTTACATTTTCTTCATTGTTTCTATTTCCATTTTCAGGTCTTGGACAGTTTTAGTCATTTCCTTCATCTGTTCAGTTGAATTTTCCTGTATTTCTTTAATGGATTTATTCATTTCTGCTTTAAAGGCCTTTATCATCTTTATAAGATTGTATTTAAGGTCATCTTCTTGTGTTTCATCTGTGTGAGGATATTCAGGGCTTACTCTAGTAGGATAGTTGGGCTCCAGTGGTGCCATATTTCCGTGGCTGTTTATTGGGTTTTTAAGCTGGTCGTTAGGCATCTTGTTGTCCCTGATGTTCTCTGGATATTCCTCTTAGGGGAGGCAGACAGAGCCTTGAACCTGACAGTGAAGGTCAGGGAACAATAAGCTGCTTACCTCTGCTGACTATGCCCCAGGTGGACCTGAATGTTCCTGGGGTCTTGCAGGCCTCCTGAGAAAGGGAGGAAGAGCTCTGGGCCTGGCAATAGAGCTCAGGGGACAGAGCACAGCTCACCTCTGCTGACTGTGCCCCATGTGGACCAGACAGGAAGGAAATTGGTGAGAAAGGGTCCAACCTGGGTATTCCTGGGGCCCCATAAGCCTCCTCGGGAAGGCAGGCAATGGAGTGGGGATGAGGTAGTGTGCAGATTACCTCTGCTGCCTGTGTCCCAGGTGGACCAGGCAGGCAGGGAGTTGGTGGGGAGGACTCTCCTCATACAATTTTTTCACAGTAAGTGTAAAACTAAGAAAACACTAGACCAAACAAGGAAAAATTCTTCAAGGCGTTGGCCTGGGCAAAATATGTATAGTTGATGCTTCACTTAATTTGCTTTTCATCCAATAAAAGGTGTATTCAATAAAATTGGATCTTCTCCTATTTGATTGTTAGTTTTAGTTTTAATTGTTTTAGTGAGTAGTTCTGACTGGGATTAGTAAAACATTGATTAAGCCATTTGATAGATGTGTAAACCTTAGTTAGAATGATTTAAACTGATTATGGAGATCGATGTAATCAAAATATAAAGAAACCCCCAATACTCCCAACAAATAGGAGATAGACATTGAAAGTTACATTGATGTTTACTATTCGTATGGACATAGAGGATAGAATTGACTCTAATATTATTTTATATCTTAACCATCTTAAACCATCTGTAGGAAAGCATGACAAAACAAACATATGACATGACAATTGAGGTCCCTTACTCTGATATCTGCTTTGAATATATTGAGGTACATTGCAAATTGTGTCTATTCAATGAATTGCAGAAGTTCATAACATAACAAACTAACATGAGCAAATATTAATAGACTCATGCATAAAATTTTAGATTGGCCATAACAATACATTCATAATTGAAGAAAGTATGAGGAACAGTTGAAAACTGAACTAATATTTCTAGATAATTCTTAAAGGCCACAAAATCAGCTACAAAGCAAACATTATCTAATCAGATTCGTCTCATTGAAAAGCTAGTGTCTCAAGTCTAAACCAAAGAATATATGATGCCAGAGCATATACTTGTTATTGTTAAGCATTATCTTCACTCTGAGTGTATATTGTGTCTTGAGATATTAGTTAATTCTGGTAGAATAAAAGGTATCAAGATTAGTCTGACATTTAAAAACTAACCACTTCAAACCTGAAAGCAAAACACTGCAGTGATTTCTGGGATAAAATAAAATATGTTGTGTTCATTTAAGTATGCTATAAAACTTTGTTATACTCAATGAGTAAATTTTAGAAGGTTATTTTGTAGTTTTTACTATGAGAAACAGATAAAAGGTCACATATTTTTTTTCTTGCTACTGTAAAACAATGTTTAAAAACATACACAAAAAATACTTTCATTCATGGGTAAATACAATAAATTTCCTTGAGAATACTGACAAATATTTTGAAAACTAAAACTAAATTATGATCTATGGAAGTTACATCTATACTTTCATTAATGTACAGGTAATATGACTGTTTCTAACTTAGGGTGTTAGAGAGAATTTGGTTCGATAACATTCAAATGGGGTTTTCTATTTGGTTCTGTTTGTTTGTTACTTTTGTTTTTGGGGTTTTGGGGGGGTTGTTGTTGTTGCTGTTTTTACTTTTACCACTAAAAGAAAGATATTCCTGGGAAACTATGTTTTCAACCATTGTGCAGTTTCTCTAATCTAAATTGTGTTTTAGAAAACATGAATAATTCAATCAACAAGTAGAATTTGTGATGACATAATTTTGTTCATAGAATACAAGAAAAGGTGCCTAGCTAAAGCTATTGTTATGAAATGAAAAGGATACCAGATGTGCAATGCATATGAAATCTCAACCAAGAACAAGCTAGAAATACACATATAATGCATTTAACAGAATTATTATTATTATTATTATTATTATTATTATTATTATTGTAGCTAATGAAGTAAGACTATAAAAATATAGGGGTAACCAGGCTGTGGTGGAGCATGACTTTAATTTCAGTATTCTGGAAGCAGGTACAGGCAGATCTCTGAGTCTGAGGCAAGTTTGGTCTACAGAGAAGTTCCAGGAATGCCTGGACTACACAGAAAAACCATGTCATAAAACAAAACAAAGATAAAGCCAAACAAACAAACAAATTAAGTAATATGAAAAAACCCCAAACACACAACAAAGATGGGCCTCTGTATATTATGTAACAAAATGAAGACTTATTGTAAGATTTTTGGTTCCTCATACAAATGATCACATTTTCTTGCTGATAGAATTTTTCAAATAGTTTTTTTATTCAAAGACCTGTTTGAATATGTTATTTATAAGGTACATGTTTTTTAAAGGTATACTTAAAGAGTCTCTGTGAAATAAAGGTGATATTTTCACACTAAGAGTGAAGGAAACCCATATTTTTAAAAGAACCTTTCTCTGGAAACTTACTTTGAAATAAAATACATGGAAAAGTTTTTCAGTGATGCACAATTTTTGTGGCTAAAAATAATGCGTGTCCTATGGGAAAAACAAAGAAGACACGTCAAAGTACTTGAAAGTTTTGAAATGGTTTGCTCCAACCCAGTTTTAAGGTATCCCTAATTATTGTTTTAAGCTAGGCTTTGAATTAACCTTTTATAATCATAATAACTGTTATACTTTATGAATAGTTTACAAGAATAGCTGAGTGGCATTAAAGAGGACAGAAATTTATGAGCTGCACCTAAGCAGAAAGTTTCTCTACATAATTACTGGATGAGACCGAAACATAAATACCATGATTTGGTATGCACAGCCAATGATTTTTGAGGTTTCTTTTTTAATCAATGACAATGATTAAGAACACCTGTTTAAAAAAAATATAAAATTAATCTTGGAAACAGACTGTGAATCACTGTGGCACCAGGTAAACATCCAGCTACATTGCATTCTCTAAAAATACTTCAGAAATGATGACACTCATAATGACATTCCCATGCCTTTCCAGTCAGAAGCATGGGAGGAAATAGCAGCTAGAATAAAAACTGAATAGATATGTGATTTGTTTGACACACGTACAATCATAACCCTTTCTCCATTTCTAAGCATAAAAATCTATTCATTCATCTGGGGTTAATTAATTAATTTTGTTTTACTATTAGGGCCTAGGATAAGCTAAGGAAGTGCCTAAAATTCTGAGCTATATCTCAACACACATTCTATGCACACTTTTTTTTTCCTTTTTGTTTTTGAGACTGGGTCTCATTCAGTTTCCCAGGCCATCTTTGTACTCGGTGTGTACTTAATGTGAAATTTAAACTTGAGTCATCCTATCTTAGCCCATCAAGGAACTGTGATTGTTTATGAAGTCGTGCTACCAGCCTTGACTCCATTCTTTGGCTCCATTCAACACACTAAGCTCGAATATGTCTCTTTGCACTGTAGATAATTTTTGTAAAACATGTACTTTAGAAAAAAATAATATGTCAAAACAATTAATTGAGCCTATTCAAAAAAGGGTATTTATTCTTCACCTCATTGTTGGGGAAGGTCTAATAACATTTCTTCTGGCAGGCTGATTTCAATGCTGAGATCTGGTTACCGCTCCTTCTGAGGGATTCTCCACATTGGTTAATAAAAGTTGCTGATAGCCAATTAGCTGGGCAAAAAGAGTATAGGGAGGTGAGACTTCCTGAGATTAAAACAGGAACCCTGCATTTTAGACAGAGGATTAGCTCATTCTGCCAGGAGACACAGAAGCAGAAAGACATATTTGAGAATGCTGGAAGGTAATAACAGGCACATGGTGGTTTGGGATTAGGTGGTCTGGGTTAACTTGGATTAGCTAATTGAGAGTCTGCCCAGCTAAGGGCTAAGCGTTGAAACATTAAAAAGTCTTGGTGTATTTAATTATTGGGGAAAGGACCACAGCAGCTTACAAGCCATCAGTCCAAGCAATTCAGGGCCGTCAACTGAATATCGCATCAGGCTGCCCATTGCTCTGCCAAGCCCCTGACTGCTCGGCTAGCCTAATCTTACAGTTTATGTTTATTAATAAATACAGTTGATAATTAAATTGCAGTTTCACCTCATCTTTAAAATATCTATGTTTGTACTTAAGAAAATATATATGAGGGGTAAGAGATGGGACTCAACGGTAAAGCACTTTCCTAACTGTGTATATATATATATATATATATATGTTTGTGTGTGTACAATATAAGTATATATATACATATATATGTATATATACAAGGCAGATATATTGAGAACATTTAGGAATTACTTACACATAACTTGGGTTACTGGCTACCTCTGAGTGCATAGAGAATGGTGGTCATTTGTACACAGATACATTTCAACAGGAGTAGTAATAATTTTTCCTTAAAAACTCACAATAGAAATTTGAACTTTCACTTGATACCCTCTTTTATTAGTTTGTATTACTGATTTTTTTCATAAGCTAAAAAAAAAAAAAAAGCCAAACAGAAAAGATGCCCTGTAAGAATTAGTGAACAGCTGTCCATTTGAGACTATCTTAGAAGGTAGGAAAGAAGAGAGGGAGGGAGGAAAAATAAAGGGAGGGGGGAGAAAAGGAAAGAGAGAAGGCAGGGAGGGAGGGAGGAAGAGGAAGAAGGAAGGAGGAGGCAGGGAGGTGAGGATACAAAAAGAGGAAAGAAAATATATTCAATACAGGTAATTTTCTTGGCATCTTCCTTCAAAGTGCACTTTGGAAAAGTGATCCCCCCACAAAAAGAAAAACTAACAGAGCCAAGCATGTGTTTGAGCCAGCATCTAATTCTTAATTATTCACCTTGACACAAGGTCATGCTTTAACATCTTGAACATCCAGGTAGCTGCTCTTGTTTGAAGACTGAGTGAGAAAAGGAAACATACTGTTAGTCCCTATACCTTTCTTCTTTTTATTTTAATAAGAAATGGTATCGTTGTAGGGAGACAATTTGATGTCATATTTTCTATGATATTTTCACAGTACACACCAGGGTGTCTGTACTCTGCAACTATATGACATGCAGGATTTTTTTTTTTTTTTCTGCACATCAGAGACTCAAAAAACAAGCTCCATGGCTCCAGGCACAAAGACTACCAATAAACGTTCCCTCTTTTCATTTTCTCCTTTGTGATTTAATAAAGAAAAGATGGGGGCCATGAGTTTTGACTATGAGACAGCACACATTTTGGAAATAATTTCTCTTCTCCCCTTTCTTTGATGACTGAAGAGCCCTTCCCTCCCCAGCATCTCTGGTCTGTTGGTGGATGAGCTGACTGCTCAGTAGGGATTGTCATAAAGAACCTTGCTAAGTGGTCATCGCCCTCTGTGTTATTACAATGAAGAGCATGGTCAGCCTCCGTGGCCCTGGCACCTGTGCCCTACCCCCCACCCCACCCCAATCCCTGTCTCCTCTGTGTGGGTGTGGCTGGCAGACACACCTGGCCGACTGCAGGCCACTCCTGCTCACGTACTAGCAATATGGCTGGGTTGCTAGGAAGCTGCCCTGTGAGCGTCCCTTGATCTATTTTTAAATTCCCACGCTTGTTTCCTTTCTGAAAAGAAGCAAAGAATGAAACCGCTTGGCTTTCTCCTCCTTTTAGAAACAAAGTAACCAACAAGGCTAAGACCTGTTGTGAAGTTAAAAAGCATTTGCTAATTAAGCTTCAGAACGTTATGGTATTTGCTCCCATCTAGTTTCTGCTTAATTAATTTCCAAATAAGGCAGGTGTCATTAGAGGTGGAAGCCAGTGTCTATAAGCAACAGAGGTGAAATTTTCTGGTATGTTTAAAAAACAAGATCCATTATGATGTTCTTGAACCATTATCTTCCAAGCATTTAACAGCAACCCCATTGTAAGGCCCCTGGAACTTCATAGCATGGGGACTCAATGGGAAATATGGAGGGCTATTGAACAGCATGAGGTTTCACAGCTGATACACAGAAAACTATTTAGCACAGGTGTTCTGGTAACTGTGAAATGCTGAGGGAACTCAGTCTTCTCGACACTTAGATTCCCTGTCTTGTGTGGGATGGAGGCTTACGGAACTCGTGAAATGTATGCGATGTAAATAAAAGAAGAACAAAATTAGCTTTTCACAGAACTCCAGAAACCATTCCTTGTATGGAAGAGCCTTCCTTTTTGGCCACTGGTAACTAGCAGTTTTCTTGGTAGTTTTTTTTTTTTTTTCCAAGTTAAAATGAATTCAATTTCAAATGTTGTGAGTGAATCTTTAAAATGATGTGTTATATGCATGCAGGTGTGAAGAAATCTGGTAGAATCACAAGTGTGCTAGTCTTCATGTGTCATGATTTTTTTCCTCCTCCAAAGACTATAAAAAGAAAGATTTTTTTTCTTTCCCTCTGGTCAGTTCGTCCACTGACCAACATAAATTGATAACAAGTCAGCAGCTGGCTGCTGTCTGAATCTGGATGTTAGGGCTGTTATAGTTTCTAGAAACAAGACTAATAATTTAACATTCCTGTGTGGAAAGTCATGAGTTGTTGTGTAGGCTGCACTTTATCTAGATTTTCATGAAAGGGTTTTGTAAAATGGGAATTTTTTGAAAAAACCTTATGTCTAATTGTTTATTTTATGTATACTTGGAGGAGCTTGAGTATGTATATGTGCACCATCTATATGTAGATATGCACAGTGACCAGTAGAGGGCACTAGAATCCCTGGAACTAGAGTCAGGTAGTTATCAACCATTCCATGTGGGTACTGTAAACTGAACCTGGGTCCACTCCAACACTGGCCAAGAGAACCATCTCTCTAGTTCCAAAATGCTTGTGCTTTGAGGGAATCAAAAGTTGACATATTTCCATACAGGCTTTGACTTCTCAATACAGCTTTCATTTATTGCATTTTTGACTAAAGAGAGGAATTAGTGCAAAAATACAAACATCCATAGAAATGTTTTTGTAAAACCTGTTAGAATTATAAATTAGTTATTCATTAAAATCCAGTTTCATTTCATGTTGATGAAATGGTAGGGACAAACAATTTTTCCAAATTTTTTGCTCAATAATATTAGAGAAACGGTACATAAGAAACATTATTATATTACCACTTTTCAGATAAAACAATTCCAGGAGCCTGAAGTTACTTGTAATAAGCAAAGCAGACAATGAGACACTGAATTACAGAACCTGTATGCCAAAATGCTGTTTTACATCATCTCTCTTCTGTAGACTCTGTTATTCAGCTTTCCAACACTATGACAAAATGCCTGAGGGTATTCAGTTCATAAGAAGGAAAGATCTGTTTTGTTCTTCAGAGATTTCCATGGTCATTTGGTCCCAATGCCTTTGAGCCTATGGGAAGGCAGTGTATGATGGCAAGGAGAGTGGGTAGAGAAAGGCCAGGTACTTCATGCTTGAAAGGAAATGAGGAGATAAGAGTCCTGCTTCCAGCAATCCCCTTGGAAGTTACACTCCCAGTGCCCTAAGGCCTCCCATTGGTTCCCATGATATAGCTAGATATGAACTGTGCCTCACAGACTTATGTTCTGAACATTTGCTGCCCAGCTCATGAAGAAAGTTTTGAAAAGTCATGATGTTAGGAGGGATAGGTCACTAGGAGGAGGGTCTTTGCTGCCTTGGCCTTGTCCTTGAATCTGACTTTTTACTTTATATCCTATCTGGTGCCACATAAATCAGTCTCAATCACAACCCCTGCCACTGTGAGTGATCCCACACTTTCTCTAGTATGAGTAGTCAAAATACACCCCCAAAACTTTCAGTCAGTTATTTTGTCACTGTGATAATAATTACCTCTTAAAGGTTCTGCCACCTTGTGATGGTAACAGGCTGAAAAACAGATATTTAACACATGGAACTTGGAGAGGAGGAACCAGGGTTCAAACTGTTGTATGACCTAGTGATATAAACTGGAATTTTAGAAACAGTCTCTAGAGTAGTCAGTTTGAGGCTTCTCCTAGTAAGGAAACTTGAAAAGGAACACAAAGGAAAGATCACTCTTAAAATATAATCCAAGTCAGGTGAGATCAGGCATCTTCAGGCGTGTGCTCTTTGAGTTGACAGAAAAAAAAATCTAAACCTAGACTCTATACTGACCACCTTCATTAAGGTAAGGTACCAAAATGGGATGTACCCACCTCTCTGGGTTATTATGAAGATCAAATGAACTGCCACCTATAAAACACCCAACTAAAAGTTGAGACATTCATTATCAGAGCACCCTGTGGAACACTTTTGAACCTATGGGATCAAGTCTGATTCATCCAGGTTCAGAGTCTGTCTACTGCTTAGCTGTAATCTCTGAGCACCACAGCACATGGAACACAGTACATGCACCTCAGCACACATGCATATTTCCAATGGTGTGTGTAAAAACATAGCACCAGTCTTAGAAGAAACCAGAAAAGCAGAACATTTACCAAGCCAAAATGTGAGGAACATATGATGTTTTTCCATGGTTTTGTAAGTAACAGGACTCACATGAAGATCATAATTGTTGCCACTTTGCCTTCGAGGACATTTAATGACTGGGAAATCTGTTGGTATCATGAAGTAAAACTACTGGTGAGAGAATGGTTTTCAGTGTTTAGATATCAGGCAATATCGGATGCCTGTGGTAGACGTTCACTAATTTAGTACTAAACACTTACCATTTGTTCCAGAGGAGCATAACAAAACAAGTCTTGGTACAACATGCATTGCGTTTGGTGTAGACCTATCAAGTAGCATCACCAGTAATAGACTGAACACTAATGCCAATGCTGAGTTGATACAACTAATGAAGACAATCCAGGAAGTTATTTGTGTTGATTTGTTGTCCCAGTATCTACCATGTTCTTAATGCACAGTATCTGATATACAACCTCTGCACCAGATAGGTAGGATACTGAACCTGTTAACTCTAACCTAGCTGTGCTGTGTGAGAAAATATACAAGTACCCAGGAGAATAAGCTTGCTGGGTGTTTGCTAAGAGGATATCTGAAGGAGGTAGAGGGAAGTGGGATAAATTTTTAAGACATGGTTATTCATTCTTCCCCCCCTCTTTGGTTTCTAAACCTATAGAGAAAAGAGTGATGGAGGGACTGACACACTGAATTAAAAGATGGAACTAGGGAAGGATGCTGTGGTTTCTTCTATATCTCGTCTTGTCATTCTTAGTAATCTTTCCAAATAAAGGAAATACTTGCCCTATTTGTTTCCAAGGAGCCAGACTACTACCTCCTTCCCTCTTGGTTTGAACTCACTTCAAAGGCTCTGAGAAGTTACCTAAGTGTGGGGCTCCAGCTGATTAGTGTCACAGATTCAGACAAGACAGGAATGTACAATAGCATACTTCTGTCTATCATAGAAGTAAGGTCAACTACCCCCAAAAAACGTTAATGAGAAACAGGGCTAGAAAATGGGTGAATTATTCAGTGTTGTGGTGTACAACTATCATTTTAGCTACTGAAGAGGATGAAGCAAGAGGATCACAATTTCCAGGCCTGTCTATACTACAGAGTAGTTCAAGGTCAGTATGAACAACTTAGTAACCTTGCCTCAAAAGAAAAATAGAGTTGAGGTGAGGATATAGTCCTGAGATAGACCAGTTGCCTGGCATGTGGAAGGTCCTGGGTTTAAACACCAGTCAGTAGTGAAGGAATAATAGAGTGATTTCCCATGTCTCTACCAGGGAAGAAAACGGAAATAATATTTCAGCTCAGGAAGAGAAAATTCTGTTTCCTAAAATAACTTAGAGCTCAATCATGAAGGCTGAAGAGGTGTCTGCAGAAGTGAAGGAAAGGAATCCTAGACAAGCAGTGCTGCACAGGCAAGGAGGAAGATTCATGAGGACCATGTATGAAATCCAGGCAAATACAATGAAAGCAGACTGCCTTTCCCAATTCTGTTTACTGTACATTATACTACCCATGGTTTTATTTGGACTTTCATGACAATGCTAGAAGGTAAAATTCTGATACTAATTGGTATTCCTATTTTACATGCAGGTGGGAAGGAAAAAGTTAAATTAGGTATGCACGGTGTATACCATCTAGAAAGAAATGAACTATGATTGGCTATTAGTATTACTGATACAATTGTACATATCAATAACCATTTCTATTGTGTACATGGCTACTCTTACTGACAACTTCCCAAGGCAAGTGAACAGTATAACCAGTAAGTCCCATTCTTAGCAAGGACCAAGCTAGTGTGTGGTGAAGAAAGTCCTATCACCTGTAAGTGTCAGAGCTGAGACTTGAGAACACAGTATCTAGAGAGGCCAGAACTTCAGTGAGCACTACCATAAAAAGTAAAAGCTGTCCTATAATGTAAACATGTTCACTTATCACTATCTGGTAGCCACTGGAAACCAGGACTCTTCATGTGTCATGAACCATCAGGATGCATACAATTCATATTCCCCTTTGTTTCTCTTGTCCTCGGAGTCCAACGACCTGGAGAGGCTCAGCTGCATGTACCATGCACAGTGTTTCACCTCACAGTGGGGGAACCAGAAGCCTAGAGAATCCCTGATTTTAGAAAGAGTTCACCCTTCCCAGCCTTTATCTGTAGAGAGATAATATGTTCATCAACCTGGTCAGGAAATATAATCTGCTTACCATCTGAGAGCGAGGAAGACCTCTGCCTGCTGAGGTTGTGTCTTTGGAAATGGAAGCCTCAAACAAAACAAAACAAAACAAAAAAAAGGTCATAAACATGAAGAAAAATGCTACTACCTCTCAACAAGCACATGGGTAGAAGGGCACTTAGAAATCATTTTTCAAACAGAAAAGAAATGGATGCAAATAGCAAAGGAATCATTGATAATGTTGGTTAGCAGGTTCCATTGGAATTTTTTGCCCATCTTCTCCTCAAGTATCAGAAGAAATGAAAAGACATTTCTGTGGCAGAGAAATCCAACAAGATCTTTGTCCACTAATATTAGGAATGCAGAGAACCTGGAAGAACAGGTTTAAGTCAGATGCCCCCAATGCTGAGAATCTCTCCAGTGTAAATACTGTAATTTCCAGAAGGTGAGGATTAAGATGTGGGTATTACAAGATGGAGAGAAGAACCAGTCACCCGGCTTCAGAGGAGGTAACCAGGGAGTGCTGAACTTCCAGGATGGAAAACAAGATTCAAGATTTGGATGCTTTCTCCCCGCCTGATATATATATATATATATATATATATATAAAATCAGGCCTTTTCTACATGGCTGAGAAGACCTGTTTCAAAATCTTTCCCAGATGATTAATACACTACCATAGGTACTGTGGGCTGCTCTTTAGGGCATATTTTAGTACTTTGTTTTACAAGCAAGTGAGATAAATGATTTGGAAATAACTATTATAGAAGCTTACTGGTTAAGAATTCTGTTTTAAAAGCCCCCTCCCAAACAAAGTAAGGAGAATTAAATAGTAATCTTCTAAATCCTTTCTCCTGTGTGGAATTAAGAAGGGTTGTTTCATTAAGTATCTACTCTTGGAGACACAAATATTTCCTCTTATAAGAAAATATATCATCAAAGAGAAGTTGTGTTCAGCATTATATTTGGGTTTGTTTCTCAGCTTCAGAAATATTGGGTGTTTGAAATACACGGCAGGAAGAAAATTCGTGTGAGCTGCATTCATTTGTGCCAACAATCCGTGCATGGTTCATCTTGAGTTTGTCAGCTCCACCATCCACTCTTTAATCAGAAATAGGTGCTAGGTGATCATGGATGGTTGTCTGCAAAAGCACATGCTAATTTTATATATCAGTTTTTTTCTGACACCATCATACCATGTTAAGACTCCTCATAACTCTCTTCCACTATTCAGTTTTTTTCCCAAGAGTTCTGGCCCATCAGCCAGAGGCCATGCAATCATCCTTGTGTCCCCATGGGCACAGATGAAACACACTCTGTGGCTCCGAGACACCTTTGCACAGACACTTTCAACAGCACGCTGAATTATGTAGAGCTGCTTGTTCTACTCTAAATATGAACACTGGAATCCAGTGAATGGCTAGCACAATATTGGATCCCAAGAGGGCTAGATCACATTGGGATGTTTACCTAAAGAAAAAAAATTGTTTTTTTTTTTTTTTTGGAATTAAATTCCTTTCTGTTTGCACTTGAGGATGAGACTGAAATTCCAGGATGAAAAGTCGATTACATTCTCTATGAGAATATTAATTCAATCCAAAATTAATAATTGAATAATTCTTAGGATAACACAATGATAATTGGCGCAAAGAAAGCATGCAATCCCATTATATAGGATTGCTGTTGCATGTATCTCATTGATGTTTATTGTCTCATTTTGTGCTGATAGGGATAATGAAGTCTGATAAATCAAAAATTACCAGGCTTAAAAATATTGCATGACCTCTTCCCAAAACAAAATACAGCCTTGGAATTTATTTTGACTGATAATTCACAAAGATCAAAATCCATCAGGGCAAGTACACTCCAATTATGGGCTTCAGTGCAACAGTGAAGACAGATTCCCCTTCAGATTGTAAGTGGTGTTGGCAAACATTGTCTAAATAGTTTTATTTGATTCTCAAAGGACTTCTATACTTAATCTTTTAGAAGGCAGTGGATGGACTCCTGCTCAAATATACACTCAGTGGCCATCTGAAGATGAAGCACTAGGGACCCAATATCAATTGTCAATTTTGCATTTCACAGATGCTGTAAATGACACTGAGTTGGAGATGTCTATAATAATGAGATAGGTTCAATGGATACAGTGTGTTCTGTGTTATAAATATGATGAGAAACACCTGTGAAAGAGTCTAGAAAGGTGAATTAAACATTTTCTTTTAGTATATGCAGTCCTTTGTATTATTGCATATCATGTTACCCCCTAAACTTTAAAACTGATAGCCAAAGTTGTTCATTCCTCTAGGTTTCTGTGAGCTATACAACCAGGGTACAGTACCTACAGTATGCAGTATCAGAAGGCTGTAGAGTTAACTCGAGCTTCCAGCATCTCATGACTTGACTGGGAAAGGGTCCCTTCCTAATTTTCATTGCCTTTGCCAAGACCCTGGATTTGGAGAGCTATTATTGAGGGACATCAATTCCATGGCATGTGGCAATTCCCTAGGACTCTTCACCATTATAGAGAAAGAGGAGTGAGAGTCAAAGAGATATTATATTATATTTATTATATTATATTATATTATAGCCAAATGCATGTTTTCATGCTATATAAGTTGCCTTTTCTTATATTATATCTAATGTGTTGTACATATACATTACAGCTCACTGGGAAAGTCTATGTTCATTTGTATTCTATTTTCTTCAGAAGTAGGACCATTGGGGACACTTAGAGGTCATCTGTTTTATATAGAGATACTCTCATCTTCTTTTCTCACTATGTAGCCAAGGAAACTGAGTTGCAAAGTGGATAATTACCTTGTCCAATGTACCATAGCCTGATGCAGTATTGCAGGAGCCTAAACATCCTCCCAAGATGCTAAACTCCGTGACAAGGGAAAGGCAAGAATGGACAGACAGCTTGAGAAGACTCATCTGGTCCTTCATTTAGATCAGCTATATTTCCATTAGTTTTGTGTATTAGCTTTCCTTGCTGGATATCTTTTAATGAAATGGTTGTGCAGTTGGAAATAATGTGAAAATGATTTTTAATACATTTTATTTGATAAAGTTTTTTCAGGTTTAATCTTGACCTGAAGATATTCTCACCAGCTATGCATTTTTTTTCTGACCTTATATCATTTTATCTAAAAATTATTTTTTGTTACTTATAAATAGATAAAGGATTTAGTAATGAGTTTTTTCTGTCTCAGTGTTTGAAAATGCCAGTTTTATGCCTTTTATCAATGGCTTAATTAAACCAATTTGAAATATTTCATTGAATTCTTCTCTCCCATCCATTACAGTTGATAGGAATGAATTTGGAGACCACCAATATACAATTTGAAAAAAAAAAATTGTCATCTAGTGAAGAAGTTAGGTATGTCACTACATGAACTTGGAAGTTCCACGTTTTTCCATCACATTCATCTTAAAGCCTGCCACATCCATACAGGAAAACAACAGCAAATCTCAGGAAGGCATGTAGAGAGAAGAGAAAGCCCTTCGTGGGAAGTCTGCTGATTCTTTGGTCTATTTTTCTGTAACTCTCTTGGAGATTTTGAGTTGTCTTTAAATGTATCATCTTAGAGAGTTGGTTTCTCAACAGGTTTACTTGCTTGGAGTTTAATGACCACCTCTGATTCTTCTAAAGCATCTTTACATCTATTGAGACCTTCACCTCCACTCAGAATGTTGCCCGCTTCAACTTCCATCTTCAAACATTTATTAACATCCGTGTCGAAACTATCCATGTGTGTTCATTTATATTGCTTCTCTGAGTATACACGTCCAATGTAACCAAAACGGTTGCAGTCCTTTAGATGGATAGGTAGAGATGCAGACAGAAATGTAGACGTATATATATCTCAACAAATTGCCCCTGAGACGTTTGGCAGTCCAAGAAGAGGTCAGAAGACTAAAAGTATTAACATACAAGTTCCTACAACTTACTTTGTCATAAACTTTTACTTCTCTTTTTTATTCATCCCCACCATCAGGAGGTAAGAAAACAACATTTCTGAGAGGAAAGGCAACTTGTATAGCATGAAAACATGCATTTAGTTAGCACCCCACACCTACAAATGCATACCCCCACATACCTTCTGTGTTTTACCTGGAAACGGTAGAGCTCAACTGTGTTCAGTCTTCACTATCCGTTGTTCTTCCAGCACATCCCTTTAGGAAGAGCTAAACAATGTATCACACATATTTAGAGGCGAGAAGGGGAACTCAATTGATTTTCTGAAAGCAATTTGTTAATTAACATCAAAGGAATGAATTCTGACTTGCATAGCCTAGTGAGTGGCATTTTTCCATAGTCCTGGTTGCTATGGTGACAAAGGAAACTCGTTTGTTCTGGGTCACTCCTAAATTTGTGCATGAAAGCATAAGAGAATATTCCTGTCTAATCAAGTTATATGGAAAAGTTGAAGGGGAGGTACTGAGTTTTATAGCCATCAACCTTCAACATAATAAAACACAATAGCAGAGGAAAAAAAAAAAGGATTATATCATCCTGAGAGAGAGCAGAGACTTTCTAACTGACCCCAGAGCCTCTTCCAGCAAAATATCTCCCCCCCACTTTACACTAATATGGAGAATCTGAAATCACGTTTCTTAAAGGGAATTAGAGTACATATTGAAAAACTCTACAACCCAACTTTGCATAATGAATAAGGAGTAGGGTGTGCATTCATTAAACAATTTTACTTTTGAACTTAAATTCCACAACATGTCAAATGCCTCACTAGCTCTGCATTGCCCGGAAGCCAAGTTCTGTTACAATTAACATAATTGGGAGAGCTGGAATGGTGAGACAGTGGCTCACCTCTTCTTTATCAGATGTCCTGGCCCCTGTGGTGTATAGATTTAAGCATCTTTGCACATTATTCTTCTGCCCAACACCTCTGCTACTCCTGGAGCAGATGATACTACTCTATGTCATACTGGACTTCCTGTATCAGCTATCTATAAGATATTTTGATTTTGATTTGTATAAAGCATCCTCCCTGCCAAAAGGAAATCAGGTACATGTGATTTCCTGTATTTATTCTGCTACTTATTAAGCATATGTTTTTGTAAAACCCTTTAATATAGTTGACTCTTCAGACCTTTTCCCGATAAAATTGTGATAATAGATTTATCCACTGAGGAATTTTAGGGTGTTTTCTTGTATTTGTTATCAATTGATGTATAATTGTATATACACAATGGTTAGCAGTACACACTGTTGTTTTGAATGAGAATGGTCTCCCATAGGCTTATATGCTTGAATTTGTGGTCTCCTGTTGGTTGATCTGTTGGGAAAAGATTATAAAGTGTAGCCATGTGGGTGTAGGTGTGGCCTTGTTGGAGAAGGTTATCTCTGGTTGTGGGCATGCCTGTATGTTTCCACTCTGCCTGCTGTCTGCTGAGTAGGATATAAAGTTCTCGCCTACTGCTCTAACACAAAGTTCTCTGCCATGATATAATGGACTAACCCTCCAAAACTATAAGCAGCTCCCAGTTAAAGGCTTCCATTTATAAGAGTTGCCTTAGTCATATTGTCTGATTGCAGCAATAGAATAGTAACTAAGACATGCTGCTACAAGTATTTATTGTTTTATGCAAGTCTAGTACTTGGAAGCATGGAGCAGTGTAACTAGTTGCTTCTAGCTCAAGACTTATAAGGTTCCACTCACATATCAACCATAGCTGTTCACCTAGAGGCTTCATTGAGGCAAGGCACCTGATTCCAAGCTCACTCATGTACCTGCTGGAAGGCCACCCTTTC
>CAJQZJ010032904.1:1198272-1239801 GCA_907164525.1 Lophiomys imhausi
AAACCCCTCCCTATTCCCCCTTCCTAACCCGCCCTTCCACCCTCTTCTCTCCAGAGGTTTCCCCTTTCAGTCCAACAGCTGGTTCCTTCTCTTATAACAGTAAGTATTATACAGAACAATAGATATAAATATGCCACATTTATGAGATTAAATTGGCCCAGTATACCTTCCCAATGTTCAGTTTATACCTATTTGGCCCCTGACTTTAACATTCTACTATCTACCCAACTCCATGAGTTTAAAGGTCTATATGTGACTCAACATTCATACTATCTTGTAGCACACTTTTAAGAGTATCTTCTTAGATCTATAACACCCTCTTGATTCCTAAACAGTTCAAAATTTAACTATAAGATTCTATCTGTCTACTCTTCAACCACCTCAGAGACCTGAGAGGGATAAATATATTAGCTTATATAGGAAGTGCAGAGCCTGCAGCTTCCAAAACTGAGAAAGAACATACCAGTAGCTGCCTGGACAGTTCCCATTTTCTCTCCATACATTCCAGCATCAATCTTCAGCCTTTGGGTCCTGTTTCTCTGACAGACATTTGTTGTAGAGCAGGGATTATGAAGGACTTACCTACCCTGTCTTGGCAGAGTTAGGCTGTCGACTTCCCTGCTACCAAGTTTTGTCCTTTTTGGACAGCAGTCTGTCTGCAGTTGGTGAAAGGGGTTTTTTCATGCCAAGAGAAAGGCTTGCCATTAATTCAACCATCTTACAGTGGAGGTTCTTCGATGCTTATCTTCTACTTGGAGTAGAATAGGGGGTGCTGTCAGGCGCTGATATGTCTCGATATCAAAAAAAAGAATCTTGATTTAAGATAACATCTTTGAATGCCATATTCTGCAGATCTCTAGGGGTTTTTGAAGATGCCCTAACCCTCTCTTGTATTTAGATAAGCAAATGTTGCTTGTCTCTTAGCAACTTGATTACTGGGT
This sequence comes from Lophiomys imhausi, assembly GCA_907164525.1. NCBI lineage: Eukaryota > Metazoa > Chordata > Mammalia > Rodentia > Muridae > Lophiomys > Lophiomys imhausi. The sequence goes on from CAJQZJ010032904.1 coordinate 1,199,214, forward strand.
AGTTTAGAGAATATCTGTGATAGACTGTCATAGTAGCTAACAAAGAGACATGTTTGCATGACAAGGAGTATGTTTTAACTATCCTAGCATGGGCTTGAGAAAAATGAGATATAGTCATAGCACAGGAAGGTCCATGAAGAAGGGGCAGATTATTGAATATGCCCTTATACCTTTGTATATTGATACAAAATTAGTAGGTTATTTGGCTAAAGTGGTATTGACCATTGTTTATTGTGCAAAAATAAGATTGTATTGGATTACATCGGTATTGATCTTTGTATATTGATACAAAATTAAGATTATAGTTGGCCACAATGGTATTGACCCTTGCATATGGATGTAATATTAAGATTATATTGGGCTACATAGGCATTGATCTTTGTATATTGATACATAATTAAGAGTATATTTAACCACAATTGAATAGATCTTTGTATATTGATACAAATTTAAAGATAATGCTTCCCAATGGTATCATACCTAGAGATACTTAAAAATAAAATGTGAAGCTCTGACCGCTTGATACCAACCGTCTAAAATGGTCTAGGATAGTTAAAACATACTCCTTGTCTTTCATTTCTTAATAATTAATTTCAAGAGAGTATGCATATATTTCCATTCATCTTAACTGTTTTTAAGATTCTGACAAGGAAATGACATGGTTGTCATGGAAGCAATCAAGAATCAGGCATCAGAACTCGAGGAGAAGGATATGCAGCTGACCATGAGGCTCATTTTTGCAATACAAAACATAGTTCTTACAGCAAGTCCCTTGTTAAGCCTGATACCCAGCAACATTACCATTTGGTGATAGCAATTCAAATCCATGAAGGGGGATGGTACTATCAGAGACCAGATGTGGGCATAGTACGGGTATGTAAGTGTTCCTATGTGTTTTTGTATATTTCCGGCATGGTTCATTCTCATTCCCTCATTGCTTTTATCGAGTTAAGAATTTTCCTACACTCAACATATCTAGACTCAAAGATTCTTTTTTCTTTCTTTCTTTATTCAATTTTGTATATGCCGTGGGTAAAATCCTTACTCTAGAACGGATTTCATGTCATAAAAATGTTCAGGAAAACAGGTGACATTATATATAGGAGGTATCATAGAACACACACACACACACACACACACACACACACATACACACACACACCAGGGATTGTACCTGCTTTCTGTGGTTTTCTAGCTAAATCCCATTTGAATAAATTATCTTTAAGGTATAATGTTATGTTTTTTTTTTTTATACACAAGTATGCTTTCAGTGTAATTTAGCAGTGATCAAGGTGATCTGTAGAAAGAGTGTGCTACCTACTTTGGATCAGGAATAAACAATTAGGATACTGAGTCACTCAGAGTAATTCTAGAATACAGGGAAGGTGAGTCAGACAAACAGCTGTATTGTTTTGTATGTTGCAAGGAAGAATGGCATGTTAACTGTTCCTTACTCTAAGAGAAACAGAACGCACAAACAGGTGACATTTGAGCAACTCATTAAAAGGTAGGTAGTACATTATTAAAGAAATACAAAGTTGGGGCAACATATTTTGGAAATAAAAACAAGGATATGTCAGGGCTGGAGTTCTGTCTCAGCAGTGAGAAGTACTTGCACCTCTTCCAGAGAAACAGGGTTTGGTTCCCAGAACCCATACAAGAGCTGAGAACATTTTTCACTCCAGCTCCAGGGAATCTGTCACACTCTCTTCTGAACTCTTTGGGTAAAACACATATACATATAAACTAAATTAAGTCTTACAAATAAAAGTAATTAAAAACAAAACAATAAGCAGATGTCTACAAACCTTTGTAACTCTTTGATTTTAGACTTAGGCAAAATGTTAAGGCTGAAGATTTTTAGCTATGGAACTTCTCAGAATATTAGTAATGACTGGGCCAAAAAACTGAAGATTGTTGCTCCAATGTTATAGAGAGAAATTAGGGACTGTCCAGGGATCCAGTTGTCTGTCATTTCTTAGTTTTGGAAGCTGCTTGCTCTCCACTTCCTGTTTATTCAGCTATATTTATCCTTCTCAGGTCTCTGATGTGGTTGAAGATTAGATAGTTATACTCTCAAAGTTAAATATTAAGTTGTTTAGGAATTAAAAAGATGTTCTAGGTCTAAGAAGATGTCTTTAAGTTGATGATGCAGGTTAGGATTGAAACTGAGTTAGGTATAGAACTTTAAACTCTTTGAGATAAATAGATAATAGAATATTGTTATTAGTTGACAAATACATATGGACTGGTTATTGGGAATGTATGTTATACATTATAATTTCATATTGTTTCTTAATGTTTCATATTGTATTTATTGTTAGAAGAAAAAGAGCCTTTTATTGGACTAAAAGGGGGGAGGTGTTGGGAGAAAAGATACACCTTAAAATAAATAAATAAATAAATAAATAAATAAATAAATAAATAAATAAATACTATTCTTATATAACCCCTTTTGAGTGAAAATTTTCTCTATTTCAAGGAATATTTTCCTCTTTCTTACGGAAATAGGCAAAAACGTAAGCTATAATTAAGTTGTTTGAAAGTTAAAAAAAAAAAGATCAGTAATGTACAAAACCACAGAGAGATAAAGAAATCCATATAGAAACTGAAGGTAGAGAAAATAAAACAAACAAACAAACAAAAAGAATAGAACATAAGAATAAAAACAGCAAAGGAGAGTAAGGAATGATTACAATTATTAATAAAAGAAGTGCAGTGTTACAGAACATGAGAGTACCAAGTTCAAGAGGAAGACATCAATCAGACGATGCATCAGGTCTAAGGAGAAAACACTGGTGAAAGTTAGTTAATTTGCTGGAGAAGGGAATTTTATTATGAATGAGAAAATTAAGACAGGGCAAGTGAACAGACAGAAAAATTTAAGAGGAATGAGACAGGAGTGTAGCACAAGTCACTACAAAGTTCCTGATGCTACCATTTTGCTGAAAGGTACTCTCAGGGTGATGTCAGATGCTAATCTGGCTCTTTCATTCCTTTAGCTGTGCCTTAATCTGGCAGGAACATCAGCCAGTTTTTGTTTTGTCTTCTTAACTCTTTAGTTTCTGAGATCAGCCTTATTTTACAAATTGAATCGTGTCAGCCACTATGCACCTGAAAAAGCACTCCAATTAAGAACCCTCTCTGCTTTCCTCAACTTGAGTTTGCCTCAGGCTTTGAAGCTGTCAGTGGGAGATGGGTGGGAATTCAGTTTGCTTCCTCCTCTTTTTACTGTTTCCCTTTGCTACTTTTACCCCTCCAGAAGATCAACAATTAGGGAGTAGATTATGGAGTCAAGGGCCTGATTGACACAAGTTGATATGACCAAAACAGATGCCACCCATTTTCCTTACCCATGAGAGAGATGCTTTTTTGAAAATCGAAGTGTCTGTGTTATGGGAAAGAGTTCCATTCTGGCTGTCTGCACTCAGTTCTACTCTTATCCTCTGATCTTCTATGTCCATGCTGTCCTGGATCACTTCATGCTGCCATGCAGTTCTTAAGAAACTCATAAGATTATATAAACCGTGCAATATTGCAGGGAATGTTTATATTTTTCAGTATTTGCTGGAGAGCATTTCCTCCCCAAGTAGCCTCTCTTCTTCCAGCCTGTAGAGCCTCTCTTCTTCCACTCCAAAAATCAGGTTTTGACTTCAGACATTACCCCACAAGAAATATTTACCAACCCTTGCATTCCTAATAAAGTATCCCCATATACTCTTCTCTAGGTCCTTTTGTTGCAGTCTTTTTGTTCTTGTTTTCTTATAGTGCTGTGGATTGGAACCAAGTCCTGTACATCCTAGATGAACACTCTAGTGAGCTGTGTCTTTTGGAGGTCCTTTTGAAATGTGTTGCACTTTGGTATATTGGTATAAAGTTGAAAAGCTGAGATAGGATACCTCATACCTTGAATATTTTGCCCAATATCTCTCTTCTGTACACCTCAATCCTCTAGCTCATATAGTCAAGAAGTAGGAGTAGGTCCATGCTCAATAACTGGTTTTGAGTAATCTCCTTTGAGAGTTCTACCTAGTTAGCTTAGCATCTCTTTTTAGAATGGAAGAGGTTTGGCAGCTATCATGTTGTTCTCAGCCAAAGGCCTATACAGAAAACACAAGATAACAGGAAGCATTCAATTTAGCATCCTGCTACATTAGTAAAATGGGATATTAGATCATTTCTTGAGACCTATTGAGGGCATTTAGGGATTTCTGTGGTTAATAAAGGAGAAAACAGGACTCTAGTAAGTGGAGCAGGTAGTCAATTAGCAATGTGGAAAGGATTTGAGGAAAAGCATTTTTGAATCTCAATAACATCACTATGAAGAAACCATAAATAGTTATGGGAATAGTGCTCTCAAATTCAATAATATGGTGAATAGAGAAAGAAAGAAAAAAAACAGAGAAATCCACACCCCAATGATTATCATCATCAAATATTTTAAGACATTGATTTGTAATAATAGGTCAAGGTATATAGGAACAATGTAGGTAGAATGAGAATAAGAGTAGGAGCTATAACATCTGGTAAACCTACTCTACATAGTAGGAATTACATTTTCAATCATATGTTTTGAAACATTGTTTTGGTTTAGCAAAAATAAAAGGGACACTTAATTGCCCTACCTTTCCCATAACTCACTGTAGCTATAAAGGAGGGTGGAAAATTGAAATAAGGTCTGACCCATAGAGTAAGCATTAGAGTGAAGAAGAAGGCTGGAGTGGGCTGGAACATAAATGATTATAGATCTGAGTGAAAGAAAAGGTTGAAGTTCTCATGGGGTTGGATGGTGGGAGCCTATAAAACAAGATCAGAAGTTCAGAGAAACCAACATATGTGAAGAATTTCTGCCAACAGAGCAGAAGTCTGGCCCCTTTGTTCAGTGGAACCCTCTCTTCCCTCTGATTTGAGGATCCTAGAGCCTCTAAGAGGTGTCACACAGCAGCCCATCCCTCCCTTGATAAGGAACCTAACCAGTGACTTCCCCATGCTAATGAGGTCAGTTGGTGCCTTGGCTTTTGGCCAATGACATCTGTCCATATCTAGCCTCCCTGGAGTTTTTCTTCCACCCTACTGCCCATGAGTTAATTAGCCATTACATTTTTTTTTCTTCTGGTTGGGTGATACCCAGCGAATCAAACACATTTGCCTCCAAAACCCCTCCCTACTGCCCAAAGTTATTTAATACCCCTCATTCTGGAAGTAATCTTTCACTCCACAACATTACTTCCTGACTGTCTATGTTGGGTGTGGGAAGCTCTTTTCCTTCCATGAAGAGTCTGTGGCCATCAGCTAGCCAGGCTTATATGGGCCCGAGGCTCTTGCCTGGCCAGAGCCTAGCTAGGTCTCCTACCAACAGCAGGTTGGTCTTGTCTCTGCCCCATTTCTGCCACTGGCAGCTTAGCCAGGCTCCCTTCTTGATTAGGCTGCTACACCAGGGCCTCTGCTGGGCCTCAGCTGTTTCTCCAGCACACACACCAATTCCCCACTGTGCTCATCTGTGGTGACTGGCCCCCCTGACTCCTACCTAACCTGGCCTAGTCTTGTGGCTTCTGGTGGAAGAGTAGCACCTGCCTCACCTGACACCCTTTTCTGTCCAGAATGACTTAGCCTGTATCTTCTGTCACAGGAACATTTATTTCTGGCCTGACACTGGGCCAGTCTGGGAAATCCCCACCAGAAACCATAAACATAGAGTATTTAAGATGAGCAAGTGTGGCAGGACATGAAATGCCACTGGCACAGAGCTGACATTATTGGCATAGAAAACAACTTAAGGGTATGATTATAATTGCACACTATCATTCACTTTATCCTTGCAATTCTGTGTCTAATCAAGGGAAGCCACGAAGGCTGAAAACCAGGAAATCTGTGATTTCAGGAATGAAGATATTTGTAGAGAACTAAGAAGAAATGTCATGGGAGTACAGAAGCATAAAAAATATTAAATAAGTGGACTTCATAAACCTTTGTAATTCATGTATATAAAGAATGACCAATGATTGTGAGACTGTAGTGTAAGGAACTGTTTTTCTGTTTCTAATTTCTAGCTCCTTGATGTGAGAACATGGGTTCACATCTAAACATAACTGATTTGCAGAACAGAAAGGATGAGATTGCACACTCCCTGATTTCCATGTTCCCTGGAAGCCTTTCTCTGCTGGCTAGTTCAAAGCAATCCCACATTTGATCAGTCTTATCTTAGCCTTTTGAACTTTCTTCATAGTAATATTTATTATGACTTAGAAGTACTCATGCTCGTTTTTAATAACTCAGGTTTTATTTAGGACCTAAAACAATGGCTTCATTATGACTTCATACATGCATATCATGTACTATATTCATGACCACCTCTGCTCCCATCTCCCCTCCTTCCCTCTTTGCTGTATTTCCTGCTACAGAGTAGCCCTCCACTACATACAGGTATTATTATGTTCTTTAGTCTAGATTCTATATATGAGAGGATACATATCAAGTTATTTAAATAATTTGCCCATCTCTAGCACATGAGTCCTGTGATAGCAAGAACTCTGCTAACTAGTGTAGAACCATCATGGAGAACTAAGACTGAATACTCACTGAATTGTGTCAGATGAATTCATGAAGGAAAATCTCAAGAATCTGCCCAATGTTTCTAAAAGTATATAGAAGGACTGAACACAGTAATATAATGCCTGAAGAATGGGCCTGAACTACACGCTGATTGTGCTTAGTAAAATATATAGAAACAGAGGCATTTAACCTTCATTTATAAGGATGGTGGAGGTAGAGACTTCAGAGAAGCTGGGCGTTTCTGAATCAGGTTCAGTGTGGGAAAATAACTGGCCTACATGCCATCGTACTTCTCCTTGGCAACCTACTCATAAATGGAAACTTCTTAGAGCTTCAGTGAGCTGTGGTTTCCTTACTACATGTGACTAGGACAATAGGCCTTAGAAAGAGAAGAGAGAAATTTGATTTTATTTTGCATTCTCTTCAAATGAGTTGACTTAATGTCACATTTTTCAGTCTATCATGAATGGGAAGCCAGAGCAGGAACCAGGAGCAAGAAACCCAAGATGAGACCATGAAGGAGTACTGTTTACTTGCTGGTTCTTTGTGGCTTGCTCAGTCTTCCTTCTTATTTTTCATTAAAGAAACTTGACCCTGGATTAAATCAACAATGTATTTGTCAGACTCTACAGATTTTCTTAGGTTTCTGTGATGAGTTTACTAGAAGCAGAAGAAGTTCTTGACCTTCTAGTTCCAGAAAGTGAGGTGCTCTGGTGAATCTTACAAACTTCCCATTCTCAGAACTTTCCGGAAGAATCTGTCTTTCTGGTAATTTTTTAATAAAGCAAAATGACAAGGTCCTGTGGTCTCTGTTTGGAGCTTATTTAGACCTGAATTGACTGAAGTAAAGAGAGTCATCCAAATGCTTAAAAACATTGATTCTCTAAATTCTGACCAAATAGTTTGGAATGGATGTTTATCCTAACACATTAGGGCTCATTAGGTAAAACACAGGAGCTGTCAGCAAGGATTAGCAGGGGTTCTTCCTGTTTGTTTGTTGGTTTATATTTGCTTACTGGGCTTTCTACAGTCAAGTTGAGTTAGGAGCCCATGCAGCAGTGACTGATCTGAAGAGAAATTAATTAAAACATAGGAAAACGAGTGAGTTTGTAAATGATTCAGATTAAAACTTTAAGCAAACATCAGAGAAAGTCGGAGTACAAACAGAATTTTAAAACATGGCAAGGTAGAAACTTTGTGGCCTTCTCACAGGATCCTGGAAAGGAAGCCATACAAAGCCAGGAGTGTAAGTTATCCCACTGTGTGTTGTAACCTTGGACACTGGTGGTACCACAGGTGAAGTTTGTGAGAGGGGTCATTTCCTGGTTTCATCATCCACTCATTTTACACTTAAAAGATTTTAACAAATTATTTCACTTCTCTTGAAAGACCTGGGGGAGGGAAGTCCCTCTCCCGACTCCCAACACTCGGGATATCACGGCCACCCAAAAACTCGCAAGAGACCTTCTTGATGCAATCACAAGAGGTTTCTTTCCGGGGGAGGGGGGGTCAGTGCACTGAGGATGCCACTCATATCCCACGCAGGGGTAGGAGCCACAACCCCAATTTGGGGGAGAGTTGGCTATTTAAACCACAACCCAAGAGAGTGAGGGGAAATACAAGTGGAAAGTACCAGCCCAGCCCATTGTTTACCACAACCCAAGGGGGGAGGAGAAATACAGGTGGAATGTACCAGCCAATTGTTAGACAGCAGGAAACATCTCAGGAATGAGTTTAATCTTACTTTACTATCAGCTTTGTGGTTAGCTAGTTCCTGGAGCGTGGCTGGCCTGACTCCACTGTCTGCCATGGGGGTCTCTAAAATTTTTATTTCTCTCACTCTGAACTATTTAACTTCTCTTAACTCCTATTTTCTCATCTGTGAAATGAAGATAACTTTAGATTCCATTGCATGAAGTCATTGGCAACATTAACTGAAAGTATTATTGAAATAAAATCTTACTCTTCCTCAATACCTTTTATTAATCTCATCCTCATCATCAGCGTGGCTATGGTCTTATCATCAATGCCACCCATGTCTGGTGAATCTTACGTTAGAATGACAAAGGAATGGCAGTTATTCAGAAATTCTCAGTGAATGAATCCTAGCTAGAATGAGCCATTTCCTCTTAAAGCTCACAGTGAGAGGCTAATACTGGGCTAAACCTTAGGGGTCTACATGATAGGCAGTTTGCCTTCTAATGCTGTGATAAACACCATGACAAAATCAACTTGAGGAGGAAAGGGTGCATTTCACCTCCCACAGACTTACCAACAGACCATTCTTAAGGGTGGAACAGCTTTTTTTTTTTTTTTTTTTTTTTTCAGCAGAAATTCCTTCATCTGAAATGACCCTCATTCCTGTCAACTTGGGAAAAAACAAACAAACAAACAAAAAACTAACCAGCCCACTAGGGCAACTGTGGAAATGAACAGAGTGCATTCATGGTCCCCACGGTAAGGCTTCTTAGTGTAGTTCATTGTTTTCTTGCTTCAGACCAATATCCGAACACGGAAATTATTCTGTACTCAGTGAAACCAAATCTCATTCCTAATCAAGAGCAAATGAACATTTCTCTATGTTAGGGATACTACAGGGGATGTTGGGATTACCAGATCCATATTCCTAACCCAGAACAAATAAACCTCTACACCGTTCTACCAGACTGCTATAATTGACTCTTGCATTTAAGAATACTATTTTGTCAAATTATTAGTGCACCTTGAAGTTTAATTTTTCCAATTCCAATTTCAGAATCATTTGGAAACTTTCAAAATGTAGGGGTTTTTTTTTCTTAAAACCAGCCTCTATTATTTTTGTTTTCCTGCTTTGTTTGTTTGTTTTGCAGTTATTGCTTGCCTTTCAAACACTGGGCAGACAAACTACTATCTGATCCGATCACTGGTGATCCAGTGCTGCAGGTCTAGGTGGGAGAGAAACCTATTAAAATGCAAATCCCCATGGAGTGATAGCCCCTAACAGCACTGTTATCAGCAGTTGTCACCAAAGAAGGGACCAGGAGGGTGGTTGCTGTGTGAACATCTGCAAGAGGTAAGATAAAGGAAGAGGTGGGAGGCAGCCAGAGGCAAAGCTTGTCTATCCCATTCTTTTCGCTAAAACTGGTCATAATGCAGAGAACTAGAAGAAAATGAGAGGTGATTTTTTTTCATGCTATGATGAAGGAATAGACAGATATGGTGAATATTTTTAAATAACAGTGCTTGCAGGGAGGAAGAAGTAAATTTAACAATTACAAAAAGTTTCCACTCAACGTAAGAACCTCAAACCAGAACTTTTAAAATCACCCACTTAGAAACACAGTCCTTTCATTTTCCTTTCTACTTTTATTGTATACTGGTTTCCTGAAGATCCATATACTTCTGTGCATTGTGAAAGAAAAGCATTTTTGAAGGTATTCCATTCTGTTTATTCCAACTCTGAGCACATTTTTGTCCTGACAGAGTTTGCTGTTATTGTAGTTGATCCTGCTCTTGGCACATATATTTTTAACATAGTTTTGCTTTTAATTTATATTTCTAATGTTTTCATTTTAATTTGTATTTATAAATGTCTGTCTTTGGTTTTTGCCACTAACAGCATTTTCAAAATGCTCCTCTAGAAATTGACCATTGTCCTGCATTGGGATGTTCCATCATCCATATTACAGATAGAGAGGATCCAGCACATTGGATTCACTGTTCAAAGATGGTCAGGCTATAACAGAAATGGAGATTGATCCTGGCTTTAGGAGTTTAAACCTAGTAGAGAAAAGCAATGGTCATTAACATAGGAGGAAGAGAAGCCCTACAGCATGCTATTGTCATACTGGACTCATGTGCTCTCACGTAGAATCATGAAAATAATTGCACTACAAATAATCTCACTCCTCTACTGATAGTAGGCTTTGGGTTTACCTGAGAAAACGGGCTAAGGGCACATCTTTGCTACATGTAGAGAATTAAAAGGGAAAAAGTGGGGCTTTAATCATCAGCATATACACAGTCTGTAGGAAGTGCTCCAGATACAATATCTTCTATATGTTACTGTCATACTGGACTCATATGCTCTCATGTAGAATTATGAAAATAATTCCACTACAAATAATCTCACTCCTCAACTGCTAGTTGGCTTTGGGTTTACCTGTGAAAACGGGTTAAGGGCACATCTTTACTACATGTAGAGAATTAAAAAGGAAAAAGTGGGCTTTAATCATCAGCATATACACAGCCTGTAGGAAGTCTCCAGATAACAATATCTTCTTTGCATTCAGGTTGCTGATAAGTCTATTTATAAACAAAAGATACATAACATAAAAATTAAATAGGAGAGAGTATTAGCATGTCTCCCCAGTCGATAACTAATAACTCACAGATGATGATAAAGCCACTGAAAGAGGTGGCTTTCTGGATGTCATAGGCTTTGTGTGTGTGTGCGTGTATGTGTGCTGGTGTGTGTTTTTGAGCATGTGTTTGTATATTTGTGTGTGTGTTTCTGTGTATGATTGTGTAGTTTACTGATGTATCTCATACATCTAGAAAAGTCCCGAAACCGTAAGTATGTGGTTCAATGGAATTTTCAGATGCATATATTTATGGTGCCAACATTCACAAAAATATAAAAGATATCCAAAAATTATATTTTTCCTATATCTGCTCTCCAGCTGTATTAAGTACTGGACTGACTTCAATCACTGTATAATATTTTTTTAATGCCAATTAAACGTGACTGTCTCCTATGATGTCTTTTGTATGATGACTTGTATTTTCCCCTTTTTCTGTGGGTGTCACCTGTAACCCATATGTGAGATTTCCATTTATCTCACATGTATTTTTCACCAACTGGAAGACTGTGGTTTCTATGAGGCACCTGTGCATGTGTTTGCCACCCTCTCGGTGTGTGATGCATGTAAGGGCCAGAGGATAACCTGAGGTGGCATTCCTCAGGCATTGACCCATTTTCTTTAATGTAATAATTTTTAAATTAATGTATTTATTCAGGTTACATCCCAATCACAGCCCCCCCCTCCCAACTCAGTACCACCCTCCTTCCCTCTTCTCCTCCTCAGAGCACTCCCCATATCAACTAAGCTCTGCTTCATCAGTCACCTGAGGATCAGCAGCTTCCTCATGAACTGGGGCCCGACATGGCAGCCCAGCTAGGGTAAAGTGTCCCACTAACAGGCAAAAGCGTCCATCATTGACCCATTATTTCATTGATCCATTTTGGTTTTTTTGGTTGTTGTTTGCTTATTTTGTTTTGTTTTGTCTTTTTGAGGCAGTTTTTCACTGGACTGGTACACACCAAGTAATCCAGGATAGCTGACCCGCTAGCTCCAGGGACTTGCGTGGTTTTGCCCTATCATCAGTGGCACTGATTAAAAGGGCATGCTGTCGGACCTGGTGCTTTTTAAACCACAACTCTAGGGACTGGACTCAAGCCTTCATGTAAGGCGACCTCTTTATGCACTGAGCTGTCTACCCATTTCTTCAGTTATTCATAATCTGTATTGAAAATTTGGATTCCTTGAGTTCCCTTCCTCCCTCTCCCACTATGTCTCTTGCCCATTGGTTATTTGATTAATCAAAATTTTTTCATATAGATTTACTCCCTTATAGATAGAATTGAGAGTATCTTTCATTAATCTATAATTTGCCTTTTCAGTTTCTTTTTTTTTTTTTTTTTTTGGTTTTTCGAGACAGGGTTTCTCTGTGTAGCCCTGGCTGTCCTGAACTCACTTTGTAGACCAGGCTGGCCTCGAACTCACAAAGATCCGCCTGCCTCTGCCTCCCAAGTGCTGGGATTAAAGGCGTGCGCCACCACTGCCCGGCAACCTTTTCAGTTTCTTAATGACATCTTGATAAAAGGAAACTCCATGCTGTTGCATTCTAATTTATCAAAATTTTCTTTGTTGGTTATTTTTTTTTTTGTGAACTGAAGTAATCTTTGTCAATCAAAATTGTCCATATGATATTTTAAATCCTTTTGCGATATCAACTTGGAAAAACAGAGGATTAGAGGCTACGTTTCTTGCTATTTCTACCACTTTTATCCACATGGGAGGGCTTAGGGTCATCCAGATAGTGCCTAGCCTTTAGAGCTCATGGCCACTCTGTACTCCCAGACCAGATGCAAAAGTCCATACCTCATCTCCAGCCCACAGCCCACAACCTGTACCATCAGATACTATGTCAGCTTTGGTATCTGAATAAGAGCTTCTAGCAACTTTGTTTTTGTTCAGTGAATACATTTGCCTCATAATTAGATTTGGCCTCAAGATCAAATATTGATACTGTGTCCTTGCATTCCGTTGGTTAGAGTTTCCTAAATATTTGATAAATTTCAATGATGAGAGATTTTACCTTTTTATTCTTTTCAGTAGGATAAAAAAAAATAGCCCAGTTATAAACCTAAACTTGTCTTCTTTTTTTAATTTATATGGAAAACAAAAGGGCAAATTTTCTCCTAATTTATAGAATAGGAATAAAAAATAAATTGCTTATGAAGAATTTTGATGAGTGTCAGCTACATATGTTTTACTTTGTTGAAAGTACTGTAACAAAGTAGCTAAAATTAAGTGGTTTAGCAGACAGAAATTTGTTCTCTTACTTTTTGGAAGCTTCATATCTTTGGCATGTTTGATGCCACTTGAGACTTCTCTCTGGTATACAAATAATTACCTTCTCTCTGGATCTTCATAGACTTTCCCTTGTGTCCATAAAAAATAGCAATTACTTTTATATAAATTTCCTTTGGCAAGATGCCATCCTATTAAATTAGAAAACTGTGATGGTTACTCTGTACCTGTCAACTTACCGAGGTTAGAAACACCTGGAAGATGAGCCTCTGGGTAAGTCTATGAGAGTAATTATCTCAACGTGGGAAAATCTGCCCACTCTGGATGGTGCCATTTCCTAGGCAGTGGATCCCAGTGGAGACACTGAGTTGAGTATTAGCATGCATACTTACACTGCTTTCTGTGCGCTTGTCCTGATGATGGATGTTATGTAACTAGTTCCTTAAAACCCTTGCCATGATGGACTCGGTAAACCTGGAACTGTAAACTAAATGAATCCTTTCTCTCATAAGTTGCTTTGGTTAGAATATTTCATCAGCAACAGGAAAGAAAAAAAAAATACTGGAGCAGAACTAAACTAACATCCATATTTTAACTTAGCCATATAATTAAAGACTTTGTCTTTAGCTCCAGAGTATTTTTAGGTGCAGGGGTGGACTTAAGGTTTAGAAATTTAACATACAAATTGCTTTTGGTATGAACTGAGCATAGTTCATTCAGTTCAGGATTGTTCCTTGTGGGCATCAGCTTGTGCCATCAGAGGATGCTGAGGGATGGCACTCCACATCAGACAGCAAAACATGTTTTCCACAAGACTGCAATTGCCACAGAACCCAAGGGTTCAAGCTATGGAGTGCATCTGGAAATCATCGTGAAGCCTTGCTCAGAGATGCACAAGAGCCGAGAAGATTAAGAGGCAATGCCAATAAGGGCAGCTCGGGGGAACTTCACTGAGTGCAGAAGGACTATGAAGGGAGATTATCTCATTGAGGATATTGGAAACCTGGTTTAGAAAGTAGAGAAGATTATGGGTTTTCTGGTAGATGGAAGATATAATCTCATAGAAGAACATTAAGCACGCAGGCCAAGGCTGTCAGCCAGATTTAAAGGGCTATGTAGGAAGGAGAAGATAAGATCAAAGACTCTATTTATTTCATACTTTTTGGGTCTGTGGCCCTAGAATTTACTTTAATGTGTGAAGTTCTCTTGTCTGTATAAGCAATTATTTTTTTAGATTTGTCTTATTTTTAATTATGAGACACATACAGAACAAATGTACTCATGGAGTCTAAAAGCGGGTATTAGGTCCATTTGAACTGGAGTTATAGGTGCCTGTGAGTCTCCTGATGTGACATGGCTGCTGGGAACCAAACTTAGGTCCTGTGGAAGAGTAGCAGGTACCATTAAATGCTGAGCAAACTGCCTAGTCCAAAGAAATCATTATTAAAGCCCTTGCCACTACTCTTTATTTTTAACCAAGGGAAGAATGATATCTAATATTTCTGCACATGGTATATAGATCTCTATCTAGAAATATATTCCGGCAATGTCACCACATTGTAAGGCTGTGGCATCTTGTAGGAGGCAGCACGTTCTATAGAAAAGCCATGCCAGTGGCATTATTTAATAGTTCGTGTACAAGATAAATGGATGAGAAAAAGATGGAAGCATGACCAGGTATTTGTTAGCATTGCCCCAATCTCAGTGTGTCTCCAGTCTTCAGTGCTCCAAGAAAGGTGGCTATGTCACATATGGAAAAAAAATTGAAATAAGATTCCTAATGAGCTACAAGACAAAAACATATTCTACTACTCTCTCCCTCAAACACAGGAGTTTCAGCTTTAAAAATAAAAATGAGCCAGATTTAATTTTTTTCTTTGCATGAAATTATGCTCATAATATGACAGAGATAATACAAAAACACCGAATATAAAGATTAAAACCAACCACAAGAAAATCTTCTGCCATTGTTATATTTGATGGCTATTATTTATACTGTCCCCCTCTGAGAGAGGATTTATAAAATTTTACATAACTAAGCTCATAACACATTTGGTACTGTCAAGGTGGTTTTGTTACTTAAATTGTTATTATTGCTATATACACCTTTTAATCACATGATATTTATATGCCTCGTTATTTTTAATAGCTGCATGGTACTCCTTTGCGTGAATAAACCATCATTTTTTACTCTCCTTTTTCCTTGAACAAACTTGAACTTATTTCCAGTGATTTTTGCCATTGTAAGTGGGCTTAATGAATACCCTATCCACCACTACGCAATTTCCCTATTATTTTCTTTAAATAAATCTGTAAAATCTGTAGATATTTCTTGAAATTGTGTTTGTGAACAAGACCCAAATCTGCTCTAAGATATGCCAGCCTTTTTTTGTATTTTAAAGCACTTTTGAGTAGAATATTTATAGCTGTTTAAGTGTTTTTTTTCCACTTTATGTTCGATGACAGTGCAGTTCAACCTTCAGACCTGCTAGGAGGTTTGGAAGTAGGGAGCATGCAAGGTAGCAGGGGCATTTCTAAAAGGTACGAGTGATACAAACTATTAGAACAGTTTAGCGAAATGCAAAATGAGTATAAGATAGGTGGATATTTTGCAGTTAAATGAAAATATACAATATAAGTGATACACCCAAGGGAGAGAAGCCTTCAGAGAAAATAGATAAAAATAATTGCAACAGGGTTGTTGATTAGGAAAACAGAAATTGAGGTGCTTTGGTCCAGGGTCTACTCTTTTCCAGGAACATCTTTCATAAGCTCCTTTCTTGATCTAAACATCATCTAAGGGATGTCTTTCACTCTGGGTTGAGACCAAGTTCTCTTGTCTCTGCATGTCACTTTCTCTTTCCTGTGCCCTGAGCACCCTGCTCTCTCATTAACTCTCCGTCAAAGACACACTAATGTGGCTAAGAAGTTTATTTCCTGGTTATCATCTTTTGTTTGACTCTGGAGGATGTCCTCCCAGGAAAGCCTTCCCTGCTTTGGAGCTGCAGAGTCCCTTCTATTTGCATCAGTTTGGCGTCAAATATTGTATCAATTTCATTGAAATTTAATGTTTCATTTTAATTGTCTGTTGCTCTCCATCCAAGGATGGCACTCTTGAGTGTAAGTGACTGTATCTGTCATATTCTTCCTCTTGTCATTGGAGTCTAATTCAGCCTTGGGAAATTGTGGACATGGATGAATGTTTTTGATGAATGAGCAACTAAAACTGCAACCCGTGGCTGATGGACTCTTTGGCAAACAGAGTGGAAATGAAAAGCCTGAGGAGCTCGGACTCATGCGGTAGAGGGTCTATAGGTTTTTTTTTTTAATATTTATTTTATTTTTAATTATGTGTGTGTGTATATGCATGTGTGTGTTTGTGACTAGGTAGATATGTGCACATGAGTGCAGGTACCCACAGCAGCCAGAGGAGGACATCTGGTCCCCTATAATTATGAGGCATTCTATAGGTTCTGTGAAACAAACATGAATCCACTGCAAGAGCAGTAGGTGTTCTTAACTGCTGATCCATCTATCCAGCTCTTAGACAATCTAATGATCCAAAAATCATCTGGCTTCAAAATCTTAGTAAGAAGGTATCCATAATGCTATAGAAGAAAAAGGGGGGGGGGCAATGGCCAAGGACCCTGAAATCTTGAGTAAATCATGAAATTGATAATCTCTCCTTGCTGTGTCTCTGGAGGCAGGCATTATGGACATGCAGCTGCTGCAGATAACTGCTTTGGGGAGAAAGATGAGGAAACTAGAAACGTGAAAAGAACTTTGCAAATTCCACAGGATTTTGCACTGCCAAATTAGGAAGAATATTCTCGAAATTGTTATTGGAGAAAATGGTTTTGCGATGTAAAATTACTGGTATGAACTCTACCTGTCTCCCACAAGAAAGAACATTATTTAGTTACTTCCAAGCTCATGTTTTCAAAATGCCATGTGACATATGTATTTAGTTGAAGTACACTTCTCATGGATTGGATGTTTATGTCCTCGAATGTTGCAGTGATTGAAGACTTAATCCTGGCCTTCAGTGACCAAGGGGGTAACTAACACTTTCATAGGTGGGATCAAGTGAAAGCAAGTTACATCCTTTGACATCGAAAGGCACATTGGGATCCTGTCTGCTTCCACTTTCTTTTTTTTTTTTTTCCTTTTTTTGTCAAGAAGTAAGTAGCCTCCTCTATCAAAGGTCTTCCACCAGAGTGTCTTGTATTCTCACGATCTCAACATAGCTGGGGTCAGCCACCATGGACTAAAACATGTGACACTACAAGACAAATAAGCTGATCTGCCAAATATGGGGGCTCACTCCTGTAATCAAACACTGAGAAAGATGAGGTAGGAGGGTAGCACTGAGTTCAGGGCTCTCCTGAGCTGCATTGGACATTCCAGGTCCAACCTAGACAACAGAATTAGATCCTCTCTCTAAAACCCTGAATCAACCAATTGATAATCTAATCAACCAAATCTTTCCTTCTCTTATGCATTCTTTCTCAGATAGCATACCAGTGATGATAACCTAACACCATCATCCGCAGCAGCAACAACAACAAAAACCCTACTCAGATTTGAGAAAAAGTAAGGAGAAATATTACCTGAAGAATGAGTTCTGAGATTGACCCAGACTAATATGTTTGGTATCAATTGCTATGACGGCTCATAAGGCTGTTATGGTTTTGGGTGTCCTGACTTTAATTAAGATTCTTGTTTAAAATATTTAAACACATCTCAGATTCATCATTTAAGATAAATGTATAGAGACAAAATATGTAAACCCAAGTTATCATTGATAAAATGCATGTTTATTATCATTTATTGTTTGTGAGGCTCAAATGGCTTGAATAGAAGGGTTAAAAATAAATTCTTTTTTAAAATAGTGTAGAAAACATTTCAGTTAGAGGTGCTGTTTGTAAACAGCTACAAGATTGCTGTGTATTTTAAGTGCCTCAAATGTGTTTCCCCAAAGAGAATAAATATTCCCAGTGTACTTCTACTTATCTTCCTAATTTGCTCATCTCTAAAATTCTATAAGTCAATGAATTTCAAATTGGCAGTCTCTGAATTAATGTGATTTAGACCACAGATCAAAGACTTAGCATTTTAAACGAAAATACATTTTCTATTGTGCCTCCGTCACGGAGCACTCTGGAGTGTCTGAAGCACATTTCAGGTGAATAAGCACCTCCAGGAATTGCCTGTTCCATTCATTTTTGAACTTCTTTTGAGAAAAAAAAAAACTTTCTGGTAGTATGAAGGTTTTTCATGTGTAAGAACTTCCCCCACAAAGACAGATGATTTTTTTTATCACCTAACAATGACCCAAAGATAGAAGGTAGGAAAGTTTCTAAATGTAATGCAAACAAATGTTAATGATGAAGGCACCAAGTACTTAGGACCATGTTTCAGTAAAGACATCTGCATCATGGTGCCAAATTCCCATCCCTAGATATGGAAAAATTACAGTATTTCACCTTCTAGTTGTAGTAATGGATGGCTGAGTTAATAGGTAAAGATTTCTTAGCACATGCCAGGTAAGTGATCATGAAGTATCCTTTATTATAACACTGCTATGAGCTGAGAGACAATTTAGTTGTAACCCTTTAACCTTATTACCATTGCTTTTTAAAAAGGAATATTAAAATCTTTAAGAGTGTGTGTGTGTGTGTGTGTGTGTGTGTGTGTGTGTGTGTGTGTGCACGCAAACACGCACGCGCACAGTGCCTTTGGTATCCAGAAGAGAGCATCAGATCCCCTAGAGCTGGAATTACAGGTGATTGTGAGCTACCAGATATGGGTGCTGAAAACAAAACCAAAGTCGTTTCCACTCTCTCAACCACTGTGCCATCTGTGAACCCTTCTTTTCCCTGGTTTTAAATGTTTTAGAATGCAACTACTGTGCTTGGTACTTCTCATCATTTGGCAAAATACCAAACAGAAGCAAGGGTGGAGGACTTGGTATTGGCTCACAGATTCTTGGGGCTTAGTTGGCAATAGTTGTTTTCCTGTGCTTGGGACGTTGTAGCAATAGGAATATGTGAGGAGTTTCTTCAAATCAAAACTGACACCATGTGGAATGAGGGCCGCCCATGGCTTTCAGCCGACTTTTTCCTTTCTCCATATTTGTTCCGTCCTTCCTCCAACAGATGGGTCCTCTACCCCAGTTACACCTCTCTGGAAATGTCCTCATGACCAAACTCAAAAGTGTGCCCCACCAGCTGCCTATGAAGTCTAAAACATGGTTGAGTTAACAAAGAAAGTGGATCATTACTAGAGCTTACTTCAGTATTTTCTCTCATTGCTTCGGCATGGTACTATCCAACTTGTGTTGCGCATATCAAACAGCTTTTACTTTGAATTTTAAAAGATCCCATTTTAAAGATCCCAATCAGCAAACACTTTCTCATTTGATGGTTTGTCAACATTTTAAGTAAAAACATTTTGAAGAGTATGAAGATTCCAAGGCACCCGCTAGATACATCTTCTAATTTTAACCTCCAATTAGCATTATATTTGAAGTGTGACACCGGGTAAATGAACAAGCACAAATTTTATGTTTGCGTTTGTGTGCGTGACTATATAGCACATATTCTCTTCCCACTCTGGGTAAAGTCAAACATAGTTGCAGCCACACTATGAATTAGGTTTGGGGGCACAAATTATTTCTGTGACATGAATCAGAGGTCACCATGAAGAGTGAGTTCATTTAAAAAATGTACTTGTTGGTGTGACCGCACAAGGAGCCGGAGTGGAGAAATTTGACTTCAGATGTGTCTAATCCTAGTACAAGCCATCTTTGCCATACTCTGGGGTTGTGGTCACACTCAAGCATTGGAGGCTCTGGTGATCACTCTTTTCATGGGAATGTAAACACCTAGTCTATAAGAGATTTGTAAAAAGTAATCCAGGTAACATGCTTGCTGTAAGGGCCAGTTAGTTCATTGCTGTTAACACTCATACATTCCATTAACAGTGTTTTGGCCAGTGATAGATTGCATGTATGATAGGTGTGTAAGTATGTAAGTAGGCATGTAAGTATGTACACATAGTGATGAAGTTGTCTAAGGATATAGTTCTCAGAATGTGTCCCCAACACTGAGAGACATGTGACAATTCCCTTCGTCACAGGAACCCCAAATATTTGCCTGAAGTGGTTATGTGAAATGACAGTTAAGAGCTGGAGAGAAAGCCTACGTGGCTGAGAGCATGTACTGCTTTTGTGGAGGACCTGAATTTGGTTGCAAGCACCCATATCTAGCAGCTCACAGGCAACCATAACTCCAGCTCCAGGGGACACAATGCCTTCTTCTGGCCACCATTGCCACCAGGCACACAAGCAGTGCACAGATATATGTGTAGTCAAAATTTCTAAACCCATATAAAACAATCAAAGTACTAAAACTAAGCCTTTAAAGAAGCATAGATAAGAAATGCCTCACGTGCTCCTAGAGGCCTGTGGCTTCTGGGACAGTTGGCTAAGAAACAGCTAGAAGTAGTAGTAACAAATGCTGCTCTGGGCTCGCTCCTTGTGCTCACTTCAGGTATTAGGCGAATTAGAACTTGCAAATTGGTTTGTAGTGATAATTCCTAGCTTTGCTAAGTATTAACCTTAGGATTTTAGGTAAAATGTTCCTCCTATTTTGGCTTTAGTGTTTTCACACATAAAAAGGAGTGAGGAAAATTGGAATACGTTTCTGTCAGCTCTCCACTACTATAAAACACACCTTGTCAATCAGCTGATAAAGAAAAAGAAGGTTTATTTTCATTCAAGGTTTTGAAAACTGCAACAGATGCTCTCCTATCCTTGGCTCTTTTGGTTCTTGGTTCTGTGGTGAGGCAGCTCACCGTGGTTGCAACACCACAAGGAAGGATCCAAAAAGGAAGAGGAAGGGGCTAAGTCCCATGGTATCTTTTGAGGGCATGTTCCCAGTAACCACAAGAGCTCCTACTGTACCCACTTCTTGAACTTCCTGCCACCTCCTAACAGGCCAAGCTAGGTATAGAATCTGTCATGTGTTGAACTGTGTGTGTGTGTGTGTGTGTGTGTGTGTGTGTGTGTGTGTGTGTGTTTGTGGGGGGGGGGGTTGTCACAAATATGATCATTGCAATGCATGCTGTGTATTTTTATGAAAACTTTAGTAACTCCATAAATTTCAGTGTTGTTTCTACTCCTTGCTCTGATGCAAAACAAGAAGTCACACTTCAATTTATGTTTTGAACAGGCTTCTTTCAGTCATCAGGATCTTTTGGAGAACTCATAAGGAAATTAAGTAAATGTAGCCAGGAAGGATTCCATCCTTTTTCTTCACTTAGCCATGGATTCTCATTTAATATCACTTTCAGGACATTGAAGTTAATATTAATAAGAAGAGCAATGACCCCTCCACAGCCTCAGAGAAAGAAAGTCATCAGTCTTTTAATGGCCTTCTCAAGGAGGCCTTCTTCCAGTGCTTAGGACATCAGATTGTCATGGATCTTGCCACCCTGTGGCAGAGTCTCTATCATTGTGGTATCTCTAATCATAACACAGCAAGGATCAGATATTTTACTCTAATGAATGTTATCTTAAAGAGTGTGCTGTGATGAATATATGTAAATATCTCATGAATCTAACCACACGATCAGCTCTGAACTCCGGCTTCCAGGAGCCATTCAAAACTAATTGAATAATAGAAAACTCATAATTTAATATCCATAAGGAAGCTGGAAGTGTCCTGTAAAGTCAAAGCAAGTGAGTCAGGATGCATGACCATTGCTAGAATGGAATGTGAAATAATTCTTCAGTTTCCATGTGTCTTGCAAATATCAGCTAAAGATATTAGATTGCAAGGAAGACATGATATAACTTTAGATACTGAACACTCCTTTTAAGCAGAACTCTACTGGTCTCCAATATAAAACATACCTCTTAGACCCACAGTGGGTGCTCCACAACAACTTGTTAACTACAGGAAATTCTGGAAGGTCACAAAGGAAATGAATAGAACTCTGCTGAGTCCTTTTTTTTTGGGGGGGGGATGTATTGCTGTGTACCCTCAGGCAGTACCCTGGATTTCTATCTTTTAACTTAGAGGTAAAACAGTCATGTCTCCTCTCTTCCCTAAGGCCAGACCTTCATCAAGTTCCATTTAAACTGCTGGAACACGGTCCTAGCTTATTTCTCTATCCCTGCACATATTTGGCAGATTATTTTCCCTAACATATAGCTTTGAGAATATTCCTTTCTTAAAGGACTCTGAAACACTCTTTAGTAGCCATTCACATGGTTAGGGAACATGCAGCTCAAGATAGGATCAGACGCATAGTTTACAGATAGGAAGTTTGGTCCTAATGCTGTGATAAGCCTAAAAAAGTAAAAACAAACAAACAAAAAGTAAACAAACAGAATAAACTTAGTGGTTTTAAAGATTTTGCGTAATAAAACTTTGAAACACAACAGGGCATTTGACTATTAGTCTATCAAGCAGTGTCTTTAGAAAGTTCTGAATTCTGTAGTCTCTGGAGCTCACTTTCTACTAGGAATGACTACTTCTCCCACCATCATACAGCTAGCTGCCAGAGGCATACCCTGAACATGTACTCATTCAAAAGAAACAAAGTCTCTTCTTTTCTAAGGAAGGAAAGGGAATGGGGGAAAAGAGGGAGTAGGAGGGAGAGAAAGAAAAGGAAGGTTTGAGGGCAAATATGAGGGAGGGTGGGCCTTTTGGCTTCTTAGAATGTGAAAAAAATATCTGAAAAGAAATTAAAAGCCATAATTCAAAGAGAAAATGGTGTTTGCAGAGTGCACATGTCACATGTGCTATCTTGGGAGACAAACACATTAAACAAGTAGAAAGGAGAGTGGAAGAAACCGTAGTCCAATGTTGAATCTTCACTCTCAACTTGATTGGTTCTAGAGTCTCAGCCTGTCTGAGAGGGACTCTCGATTAGGGTAATTGCAGTGGGTAGAACCTTGTTAATTGTGGGTGGCACTATTCTATCAACTGGGATCCTGGACTGAATAAAAAGGACTTAGTGAATCAGTAGCAGCCTTCATTCATCTATCTTTCCTGGAGGCTCAGTGGTACCAACTCTCCATAGTTCCTGATGTCATGACATCCCCTACATAATGAATTTGTACTCAAACTGTAAGACAAAATAAACCTTTCTCTATTTAACTTGTTCTTGCAGGAGTTTGATCACAGCAATGAGAAAAGTGGCCAATGTATGCAGTAATTAATTGATCAATTCTCATGTAACCTAAGAGAAATATTTTGGTAAATGTTCAATTTGTGATAATGAGAGATAGCTCATTTGCTAACATGTTTACCTTGTCCACATAGGGACCTAAGTTTCATCCCCAAAAACCTACATACAAAAATGTATGTGAATGTAGCTGTAATCTGATGGTTGGAAAGCTGAGACAAGAGAGTACCCGGGACTGACTAGACAGTCAGCATGCATGGATCTGTAAGCTTCAGACCAGTGGAAGACACCATCTCACATAAGGTGGACACTCAGGTTTGTGCTTGGACCCCTACGTATTCAAGCAGATACACAGGAAAGAAAGTGCACATGAAAAGGACAATTTGATATTTAGTGTCTAGAAGCTCACCTTCCTTGAAATTATATTCCATTTCTAACCGTTTAGCTAATTCTTGCCATTTTCGTTCATTGAGGTAAATGATTTCAGTGCCACAGAGAAGTGGACAAAACAAACAAACAAAACAAAAAAAATGAACAATAACCTAAATCTTTAGTTCATCTTCTCTATCATGGATCCCTGTTTCTGATTGCTCTCTCACTTCCCCACCTCGGCTCCTGTGCTGTCTCCCTTCTTACTACCGCATAATCATGGCAAAAATATCCTACACATATCCCATGCCATGGTCCTATCTTATCTTCCCTCTTGATTTTCTGAAAATGTAAAGAGCTGTGAGTCCAGTGTCAGCAAGTCCAAATTTTGGAGGAAAAGCTTGGCTTCCAAGCAGTGTCACCAGGAATACAAACCTCCAGGAAAAAAATAAATAAATAAAAGAGTGTGTCCCTCTATGGGGCTTTCTGTTCCTTTGATTTAAAACATCTCCTGCCACAGTAGAGTGGCAATACTTCAAACGTAGTCAGCTGGATGTGGGATGCTTTCATATCTAACCCACACAGTCCACTTCATGTAGGTTATGTCAGCACGAGCCTTATGCATAGGAGAGGATGGAAAAGCTGGCAACTTTCACCTGGAGGAGAACTTGAAAAATCACAATCTGTTCTGTAATTACTAGGACTAGTGTTAGGATGTGATTGATTACGCACACACACAACATGTGAGGGAAGCAGGATACCAGAAGCACAGAGTTCAGTGTCCAATAAACTATGAGAAACATGAAGTCACACTCCATCCAAAGATGGGGCCACTAGAACGTCTTCGTTTTGTTTTGTTTTATTTGTTTGTTTGTTTGTTTTGTCCACTTCTCTGTGGCACTGAAAGCGTTTACCTCAATGAACAAAAATGGCAAGAATTAGCTAAACGGTTAGAAATGGAATATAATTTCAAGGAAGGTGAGCTTCTAGACACTAAATATCAAATTGTCCTTTTCATGTGCACTTTTTTTCCTGTGTGTCTGCTTGAATACATAGGGGTCCAGGCACAAGCCTGAGTGTCCACCTTATGTGAGACGTGTCTTCCACTGGTCTGAAGCTCACACATCCATGCATGCTGACTGTCTAGTCAGTCCCGGGTATTCTCCTGTGTCAGCTTTCCAACCACCAGATTACAGTTGCCATCATACACATTTGTGTGTGTGACTCTCTGTGTCCTGGGTTCTGGCTTGCGGAGGAGAGGACTTACCCTATGAAGCTGAGCATTTGATGAGCATTTGAGGGGTGTGTGTATGTGCATGTGTATGTGTGTATATGTATGTGCGTGTGTGTACATGTGAGTTCGTGAACTATGAGTTTTGAATGGATCCATGGCTCATTTTGTTGTTGCTTGGTTGCTTTTTGCAGTACTGGGTGGGAGTGAAGCCTAGATCCTGACATGTTCATCTGGAATTCTATTGCTGAGATCAACCCCAAGTTCTCTTTGCCTTTTATTTTTGCTTTTCTGTTTTGAGAGAAAATCTCACCAAACTTCCCAGTTTGGCCCCCAAGATCTTTTTCTCTTGTCTGTCCTTTGGTGGGGATTATAGGTCTGTGTTAACACGCCTGGCTAGCTTTTGGATTTAAAGTGACTCAGTTTGAGCTTTTGGTACAGGAACATAGTTTAAGACTTAAGAGAGGAGAGCCAGATGCCATGTCATTTCACATATTATTGTGCGACAAACCCAAGAACTAATGTACAGTGTAGTGGGAGCATTACTAATGTTTTGTATAACCGTCTAGTAAAATTATAAAACTATTCTAATTTCCAGTGGGAAAAATATTCATGCCTTCTTTTACTAAATGTTTTGACTAATGATTGTGGATGCAAGTAGTTTCATGTTATAGGACATCCTCAGAGTAAGTACCTGTATAAGGACATTTTTGCATTTTGATTTATCTTTACAGAATCATTTAATTTTAGTACATGAACAAGTGTGACTAAATAATGGCTTATTTTAGCCTACGATTTCTAGTTCTTACAAAAGGTTTTCTAATTTCTCATCACTGAAAGCTCCATATGTAAATTTTCATACTCCAATAAGATGGACAGGAACAAGCAACCTAAAATAGAAATTTAAATGGATGTGCGAATGGAGTCCTTTCTTTTATTTAGAAATTTTATAATGATTCATAATGCCCTATAATTTACAATTTTAAAATTGATGAAATTCCAAGCAATGTGAAATTAGAAATAGTGATGGATTAATTTTTTTCAGGTATTACTTACCAATAAATGGGCAGTAGTAAAAGATCTATCTCTGTTTCACATGTCTGGGCTTGGTAAATGTTGAGGTCATTAAATGCAGAGGGAATTTAGTCTCAAGAATGCTAAGCCATATATTAATAAATACAGTATAATACATGATATAATTTAGGCATCACAAGTAATTACAGACACATATAGCTATAAAATAACCATCAAATCACTATGTTACGGAAAGTAAATATTTAAACTAGGCCATCAGTTGTCATGATCACTAAGTGAAGACCGTGTGAAGATTTGTGTCTAGATTTCAATATAGCAAATTTTAACTTGCTAATAGTATTAAAAAAAGTTATTTTAAAATATGGAACATATAAATTTTTAATCATAATATAAACATGTGGAACATGGTGATGGGGAATTGTTATATGAATAGGTATGCATCATTGATATTATAAAACAGAATGTGGAAGGGATTCAGGTAACTCACCATGATAGTATAAATCAAAGTATTCTGTGTGTCACACTAAAAAAAAGTCAAATAAAGAACTAAGCCACACTGTGTAGAAAAAATTAATTAAATTATTTACTAGTATTTATATTATATTTAATTGATTGATGGCTATTAATCCTTAACCTGCCATTTTAAATGAGCACACACAGACACCATGGATTTTAACAAGTCTTGGCATGAATTGAGCAATCTTGGCCCATCTAAGCTAGCTCTTAATTCTACTTCTGAATAAAGCCCCATATAATATACATACATCCCTTGGACTGCTACCCTCATGCTAGGCTGATGTTTTAGACCACGTGGAATGATGTTCTTATCTATAACCCATGGCATTTTTTTCTTCTTCTTCCTGCTCCTGGCTGAATGAATTAATCCTCTGTGTAAAATGCAGGGTTCCTTTTCTAATCTCAGGAAGTCCCACCTTCCTATACTCTTTCTGCCCAACTAATTGGCTATCAGTGACTTTTATTAGCTAATCAAGAGAATGCCTCAGAAGGGGTGGTAACCAGATCTCAGCATTGAAATCAGCCTATCAGAAACAATGTTATTAGACCTTCTCTCAACAACACTCATACTTAATTCATTTTAAAAAAATACAAAGCAATAGAAAAAGTGTATCTTATCTAAAAGTAGATGTTGACAAACCATAGTCAATATAGTCAATACCGTTTATTGAGTAGAGTTGTTTCAATGAAGATCTTATATCCTGTAGCTAAAAGTGTTCATCATCTGGACCTTTACAGAAAAAAAAAAAAAAAGTTCTGTCTTGTTATAAATATCTACCTAGTTTTCTTTTTGGATTAAATGGGGAAACTTGAACTTTATATTTTTTCGTATGTTGTCTCTATTGAATTGTCCATATCACTGTCTTTGGAACATACATCTTTCTGAGAGCTAATAAAGAAGCTGTGTTGTTCCAAAGGAGCAAGAGTCATAAAAATGCAGTACCCAAATGGACATGATAACCTATCAGATCTGTGGAAAATTTTTCTCAGCTTCGTTAGAAAGCAGAGGTTGCAAATAAAAATAAAACCAAGCCACAGCCATTAGACTAACTAGCATAGAAAGCTGGATGCTATCAAGTGTGGGAGAGGATACTGGCTTATAAATTTCACTTTCTGTTTCTGAATATTTGAGAACTTTCCAGATCAAGTGGGCTGGAAGCAGCTGACTCTATATTTTATATCTCAGAGATGTTAACTACTCTAAACCAAGTGCAAGTTTGAGATTATTTCAGGGTCTCTAGATAAAAGAAGCTTAGAAATTATGTAACCTTTTGCTTCATAGTTTCAATATCTTATTAGGGGAATTTCCACTTTCCAGAAGTTGTTGTAACTTGAACTAGAAGGTTTTAAATCCTAAATATGAAATGGTAGTAATTGAGATGTTACATCTGCTGTGATACAATTTCTCTTTTCAATAAAATGTCATTTTACATATATTTTGCACCATTTATCTCCTCACACCAAAAGTTCTTTCTGCTATTACAGAACTACTATATACATTTTTAGTTTCCCTTTATCCTTGTGTATGAGCTGTTGTTCAATTTTTCCTGCAATCATTCTAAACATTTTTTTTTTAATTTCTTTGGGGGTACTAGAGAGATGACACAGTGGTTAAGAGAACTTGGTGCTGTTGCAGAGGATTTTAGCATGCACCTTTCAATTCACAGCCACCTGGAACTCTAGTTCAGGGGATCTGATCCCTTCTCTGGCCTCAATAAACAGTGCATACATGTGATGTACTTACAGACATACATGCAATGAAACCATACATACGTATGTAATTTAAATACATGCATATGTATCTTCCAATGGAAACATCATGTGCCCAAGTTTGGGTGTTCCAGTAGCCTTGGAGCCTGTTTCTCTTTCCCTGATGTTAACTCATAGTAAACTTAACTGTCTTGGCACTGCCCAGGCAGAAATGATCATGGCTTATTGACTGTGCCGTCTCCATTTGATTCATAAAGTGCTCCCCAGATATGCACATATGTTCTTATGGATAAAGACTCTCCATTTCACATAGACAGCAGGGTTTAGTCTCAGGCAGAGACTCCCTGGCCCACCTTCCCTAGTTTCAAGCAGAATCTGCCTCTGCTAACCTTTCACTTCCTAATGATCACCCTGTGTGCTGGAGATTCTCCTCAGCAATGCTCCTGTCAGTTCTGCTTGGTAAACACAGCCTTTTCCACAATGTGAGGCAGCGGCCTCCCAAGTCGTGACAATTGCCCTTCTTGCATTGAGTTTCAGAAATAAGCAGTATTAGTTTGACACTGTTGAAAGCAAGAACTCATGTCTGGCCATGGGAATGAGTGGCACCAGATAGAACCCGGATTGGTCAGGATTGGTCAGGGACTCTTACTTCTTCTCCAAATCTATGCCTTTTAGAATGCTCAGGAGTGATGTTAGTGTCAATAGGATTCTCTTTGGAGTGGTGGGACACAGACTTAATGGCATGATTTTTGTTACCTTAAAGAGGATGCAAAGGAAATTGGTTCATTTGGTATGGATGTTTACTTTTCCTTTTAAATCACCTTTAAGACTCATGAGCAGACAATGCTTAGGGATCCTAGTATTAATTAATAATTTATGTCAAACGGGATAATTAATTTAATAGAGAAGAAACAAAGTGACCAGTATGTACAGGTAACAACTTGAGAACTGGTCGCAGCTTTGTATTTTATTCTCTTTCCTTGCTTTCCTTTGCTCACCTCCTTTTATGAGAAGCCACATCCATGTAATTGCAAATGTGACTGGCTTGCATTTCTAAGTGGTACCACAGGGCATTTTCTACTTTTCTGTGTCTTGAAAACTTAAACATAGCTGACAAGGTTATCATTTCATAGCTTTTGAAATGATGCCCTTCGCCTGCTGTGATGTAATTTTACATAGTCACTCCAAACTGTAGCTCTGCATAGCAATTCCATTGATATTCTGTCAAATGTCACAAGCTTTCAAGTTCAGTACCTACACATTTGTTGCACTGAAGCTAGAGATTACTGGAAAATCATTCTGTCAGGTGCTTCTTTCCTCTAGACCAGACAAAGATACAGAGGTCATGGGAGGGGCCCCTGCTGGCTTCATGCATATGGTGAAATGGTAAAAAAGAATTTGCTGAACCCTGGAATAATGATTTCTGAGTACTTGTTTTGGTAGCTCAGTGCCTAGCAGAATTCAAGTTTGAATCTCTCAGAGGACGGGTTATGAAGCAAATAAAATGAATGAAATGTTTGTTGTCTGTTCCCCAAACTGTGCTTAGCAAAAGTAATTCTCTGAGGCTTCTACCAAGCATCATTTAAGTATAAATACCAGAAAACACGCGCAAAAGAGAAAGGAGGAAGAGAAGGTGGTTTTTGTTTGTTTATTTGTTAGTTTTGGTTTTTTTTTTTTTCCTTAGCCATATATTATAGGACTTAGAATACAAACCGGTGTCAGACAGAATAATATTTTTAACTCTGGACATAATTTTCTCCTGTCATATGACATGAAAAAATAGCAATGACCCTTCCTGAACTCTCATAAAGGGAAATACTGACGAGACTCACCCTTGTACAATTAAGCAGGCCTCACAGAACTAATTCTGACACACATTCATTCTAAGAAGAAGATTTCTGCCACCCTCAACCCCAGTTTGTACAAATGGAAAGGATATCACCAATAGTTTTCTCCATTAACAAGTTCTAAGCCTACTGTTACACACGTACCTGGGGAATAATTGTATTGACTTGGTAGGCTCTGTGTAAAAATTAAAAACACATGGTTCACAAGGAGCAAAATTTCCCCAAGATTCCAGGAACTACAGTGCATCCTCATTGACAGTTTTCATGTCTGGGTTTTTTTTTTTTTTCTGTTTTGTTTTTGGTTTTTTGTAACATAGTTTACCAATTCAGGACCTCTGTCTAGAGTTCGACAAAAAAAATCACTTTTCCCTCTACTGCCCATATTAAGGTTCTCAGTTGTTTCCTGTTTGATCTCATGAACCCATGTAGTAGGCAGACGTAAAAGTAAAACCTGCTTTCTTACTTATTTCGATGATGTATTTTCATGTGATTCTGTGAACAAGGCCTATTCTGGTGCAAAAGCAAGAGTCACTGTGAGCGTGATACCATTTCTGCCAGTCTATTGGCTCTAGTTATATTTCTGCATCCTTGAGTCTTTCAAGAAGGGCAGGCCTCATCCCCAAATAGGGAGTGCCTACCAGCCATAGTTGGCCTCCAGAATGATGATTCTGGTGATCAGTTATACATTCGCTGATAGAGAAGGTAAAAGTACTTTCTGTTCCACTCAGTGTTCTCTGGAGAGCTCCAAAGAATGCACATATAGCACAAACCTCCCCCAGGAGCATTCTAAAAGGAATCAAGACTCTTTGTGTAGCTCCATTGATGTATGCATATAGCATAGGTCTTTGCTATTCAATCACTCATCAGAAGATCTACTGAAGTGAGTTTAATTCTCTTCAAATATATCCAGAATGAATATGCACAAAACACTGTTAATATTCACTCATTTTCTCCAAGGTCATTAATCCAAGAAGTAGATGTTCTAAGGTTAGCAGTCTCAGAGACCTCTTATCTATCAGTTTCCTTTTGCAAAAACATACAAAATAAATAGGAAAAAGTAAAGTCACGATGTTTGCCCTAAGGATCATCAAAACAAAACAAAAGCAAACAAGCAAAAAAACACAATACAAAACAGATATACCCAGTCACTGCAGAATTTAAAATAAAGGAGATGAAAAGGTATAAAATAAGTTAAGAAAAGTTGCAAAAAAAAACTTTATGCAAACAAATAGAGAAAAAAACATGAATTTGGAGGAGAGGGCTACATTTAAGTTGCTGGAAAGGATGGAGTCATAATAAGATGTTATATTTTGTGTCTTAGAGAGTTAAAGTATGTTTGCACAGCTCTGGAGACAAGAAATATGATATCAAGGGGAGGGGAAACTTGGTTCCTTCAGAGATCACTTTCTTTGTTCATAGCAGTCTTCCTGTCTTCAGGTCCTTCTTGTGTAGATGTGTATTGATCTTTTGTTCTAAAGCCTTCTTAACATCATCTTTCAATTAAGTTATGCCTTTAATGACCTCATGTATAAATACGGTCAGATTTCAAAGGAACAGGTAATTAGAAGTCCAGTAGATGTATCTGTAGTGGTAGCGGGGGTTCAGTCCATACAAGAAATCATTAACAATAGCCCTGATAGGGATACCCAGCATTGACTTAAGATGAGCAATACTAGAATCACAAGGAAATAAAATATAGCAACATGGGCTGCACTTTGGGAGGGTTTGGGGCTCAAAAAACTGATACAATGTAGGTTCCTAGGTAGTACATATCAAGATGCATACTTGGAGATTCATCTATAATCAGAAAGATGTATGATGAGGGAACTGTGGCTATGAGAAGTACTCCAGTCTTTTAGATCGTAAAAATGATGGGGTGATGGTATGCATTCTAAATGTTAACTATTTGGTCCTGCTTGCTGTCTGTTACTTACATTGTCTCTGATTGGTTGAATAAATGCTAAGGCCTGGGATTGGGCAAAGACAGAGATAGGCAGGACTAAGGTGCTCAGCTTTCTGAAGAAGAGAGGCACTTGGTAGAAGAAGCTTCCATGGGGAAGAAGCCAGGAACAGAAAGAAGGAGGACACACACAATGGGTTAGAGAAAATAACATCATTCCATGTGGTCTGGAACATCAGCATAGCATAGAGAATAGCAGTCCAAGAGGACGTATGTATATATGGGGTCATATTTGAGAAATAGAATTAAGAGATAGCTTAGATGGGCTAAGACTGCATAATTTAGGCCAAGGCTTGTTAAAATCCATGTGGTATCCATGTGCTCATTTACAATGGCGGGTTAAGGATTAACACTGCCTACTAATTAAATATAGTATATATACTAATAAATAATTTAATTAGCCATTTTTCTACATAACAGTGCTTGGAGAATGTTAAGCTTTGTATGTCTTTGAGTTAAATCTATCAATTGTAGCCCATTTGGAAATTAAAATTGAGATCTTTTAAATATAATTATCTACCTACATGCAAAAATAATTGACCATTATATGTTTCTATGAATGACAAAAAAATAAGAAAACCCATGTTTTCTAAACCAAAATGTGAATTCTGTAAAGATGGCCTTTATAGCCATTATTTGGATACTGCAATTCTCTTCCATACCAGCTCGTTTTATGAGATGGAATACCTGGTTCTGTGTTTAATCCATAGAGGGGGAAAAACACAAACACTTCTCCTGAAGCCTCTAGAAAACCCCATGTTCATGGAAGAATGAATGTGGAAAGGCTAATGATGTCTAAGTGACATCATTTCCTCCTCCTTCGGTTCCTCCCACGCCATTCCTCCACATCTCCTCTCCCATCCGGAACCACTCCCTTTGGGTTTCTCATTAGCAATGAACAGGCTTCTAAGAGATAACAGCAAAATAAAATATAATAAGGTGAAATGAAAATGGTCATTTCAAAATTAGTCAGGACAAGTAAACAGAAAAGTAAAAGAGCCCCCAAGAACCAGCAGAAGAATCAGAGACCCACCCATTTACATATTCAGGAGCCTATAAATGTACTAAACTGAAAGGTATAGTATATATGCAGAGGACTGATGCAGACCTATGTAGTCACTGTGAGAGTTTCTTTTCTTATTTTTTCTTTTCTTTTTCTTCTTTAAGCTTTTATTATTTGTTATATATTTTTTCTTTTCTTTTCTACTCTTTGGCATTTTAATACTCATATTTAATAAATTTAGATTCTTGTCACCTTTCCTTATTACCAACTCTCATTCCTTTCCTTTCCTTCTGCCACCCAGATGTTCTTCCCGAGGACTCCCTGCTCTACTGTCATGTGTTTCTGCAATGTGTGTGACCTCCTGAGTGGGAATGGGATTGCCTGCGTGAGCATGGGTAGGAGATTGCTTATTGGAGCATGGGCAATTTATTGGTGGCTACACACCATTAACTGTCGGTAGTCCCTAGGGGAAGGGTAGAGCCTTAGGAGCACTTCTCCCTCTCAGGGTATAATGGCAGTGAGTCAGTCTTCTGCTATCTTGTGAAAGTGACCACAGTTCCATTGAGTTTACAATCTGTTGTGTCCAAAAGATACATTTCACAGCAGTCCCCAAACTTAAGGCTCTTAGATTCTTTTTGTCTTCTCTTCTACTTCTACTTCCCTGAACCCTGATAATGGGGAGGAGGATGTGGTGTTTTGATTAGGACCACACAGCTTCAACTTTACTTCATTTATTTCATTGGGTTTTTTGTTTGTTTGTTTTGCTTTGCTTTGCTTTGTTTCGTTTTCTCATTGTTAGTTTTGAGAAGCAAGACAGCATAATGATTAATACTAGGGGCATATAGGCCCTTTTTATCGAGGGCCATGAGATAAATCTTTTAGGTTTTGCTCTCATTACGATCTCAATTATTAACTATGACACATGTGCACATGTGAGTGTGACTATGCTTTGATTAAGATTTATTTACAGAAACTGAAATTTAATAATTCAATATAATTTTCATGTATTGTCAAGTGTTCTTCTTGGTCAATATTTTACCAAGTGTACTTCTTGGTCATTTAAAAATGTAAGCATTCTTAATTCTAAGTAGAACCAAAATAGACAGCGAGGCAGAGTAACTTTTGTAGATGTCTGACTCAGAGTCAAAGTTTGGGCTTTGCAGTTAGATAGAGCTCAGGAGTCATGGGTAGGCAGAGCCTGGGGACCTCTCTTGACCTCTCTGCAAATTAGAAACAGTAGTTAATAGAAACATAGTTTTATGAAGGTGTCTGAGTTTAATATACACAGAAAATGTGGCAAATGACTAAGTGACCATAGCTACCATTCGTGGCTAGTGCTTTTATTAAAAAATGGAACATTCCAGAATAATCTTACCATGGGCTTACTTTTTTTCATCTTCAACTGAGAAAAGTTCAGCTGGCAAACTATTTTTCTCTGTAGCTCTCATTTTCTTCATCTTTGATAGGAAGTTGAGGTGGGAGTAAAGGACAGGTCTTCTAAAAATTCTAAGGACTCTGTATCTACACATGCTAATTGGCTTGGTTCTCTCCTTATTTCCTAAGTAAAAAAAAAAAAAAAAAAAAAAAAAAATGAGAGTGAAGCAATATGGCCATTCCCCTGGGAAGTATTGGAATTTTAGAATGTCCCCAAAGGAAAGAAGGTTCCACACTTCAGGTCATTTTAATTAACCAACAAATAAAAGGTCCCATGACCATGAGACCATGATAGATGATTGACTCCTCTTCCTTTTTGAATTTCTTACTCATGCTGGTTGCAAATTTCCACTTTCTAAATTAAATTTCATCTTGGAGTGAATGGAATATAACATTTGTTTTGTTTTATCCTGGAATTTCATTGATCACAAGTGCACAGAGAACCTTGGAATGAATAGCTTAAACTTATAACACTAAAGCACCAAGTACAACACAGATGTGATCAGGTCAATGTAACTAAATGGCATTGCACAGTTTGGGTGACCATGAGAAGCTCCTGTCACTCAAAAGCTTATGTTTCATGGTGTCCATTCTTCACATCTTGATTTAGTGTTAAATGCCCCTTCAATTTTCCACTCACTCACAATAGAATTGTGTCTCTATGCTCTTTAGAAGTCTTTGCCAGAGCAATTTCTAGGGGTTAGACAGTATTAAACAGAGTCCTTTAAATCAAATCTTACTGTGGTAAACAATCTACCTTGATACTGACTAAGCATATGCAAAGATTTCTATGAGGCAATAGAGATACAATATTAAACACAACAAGAAGATCATATTCTATGAAGGGTGGTGAAAGGAAATTGGAAAATAAATAAGATGAAATTTATGGTGACAGCAACTAGGAGAAAATGGTTTCTGAACCACTATAGATTGTTTGGCTAGTATGAGTCATTCCGAGCAACCAATATTTGAACTTGCAGGATGTGACAACAGGTGAGGGTAAAGATTATGAGGAGGGTGAACATGCTTAAACTGAACTTATGGTTAGAGCCTGCATAGGCATTGCTCCCATAATCTTCAGAATTAACCTATAAGGTAGACAGTGTTGAGCAGTTTATTAAACAGGCATCTCAGACACCTAGCACTTCAGTCATTTGCTGAACATGAGAGCTCATGAGTGTCAAAACCAGCATTTGAACCTGCAACTCGGGTTTTAGAGCATCCTGCTGCTTCCTACAGAAAAGCAATCCACACAGACTGGGTGGAAAATGTTGTGTCTATTCTGAGGTCAGTTTTACATCCTCAGAGTCAGCAGCTTCCGTGAACTAGAAACCACTGAAGCAAGTTCAAGAAGAAAGAGCAGTGAGTTGATACTCCATCCAGTACCTTTGCAAAAATGTTAGAGGTGTATTTGTGAAAACATGAAGATGGCACAATATTATGAATTAACTTGGGGGGGGTGGGAAGTGATCTGGTGAATTATTTCTAAATCAGTTTGATCATTTTCCATACAAACTTAGGAGCTGTGGGGTATGTGAACGACTCTGCACTCCATTACTTTATTTTTTTTCACTTTTTAACTTGTATAATTTTTTTTCTTTTTTTTCTTTACTTTTATTTCTTCAAGTTACATTTCAATCGCAGTCCCCTCCCTATTCCCCCCTCCAGTTCCACCCTCCCACCCTCAACCCCCCATCCTCTTTCCTTTTTTTTTTTTAAGTTTAAGGTATATCTTATTTCCCCCTACCGTATCCCCTTTCAGTACAACAAATGGCTCTTTCTCTATAATAATAAATACAATACAAAACAACAGAGGTAATTAGGCCACAGTTATGAGGGTTATCTGGTTTAGCGTACATTCCCAATGTCCAGTCCACATGTATTTGGCACCTGACTTTAACATTCTACTATCTAATCATCTCCATGAGTTTAAAGTTCTATATCTAACTCAACATTCATACTAAATTGCAACACAATTTTAAAAGCATCTTCTTAGATCTATAACACTTTCTTGACTCCTAAACAACTCAAAGTTTAATTATGACACTCCAGCTATCTGTTCTTCAACCACCTCAGAGACTTGAGAGGGATAAATATATCTGATTTTATAGGAAGTACAGAGCCTGCAGCTTCCAAAACTAAGAAATGACATACCAGTGGCTGCCTGGACAGTTCCCATTTTCTCTCCATACATTACAGCATCAATCTTCAGTCATTTGGCCCCGTTTCTCTGACAGAGATTGATTGTAGAGCAGGGGTTATGAAGGACTTGCCTACCCTGTCTTGGCAGAGTTAGGCTGTCGACTTACCTGCTTCCAGGTTTTGTCCTTTTTGGACAGCATTCTGTCTACAGTTGGAGCAAGGGGCTTTTCCTACCAAGAGATAGGCTTGCGACTAATTCAATCATCTCCCACTGGAGATTCTTCGATGCTCATCTTCTACTTGGGGTAGAATAGGGGGTGGTGTCAGGAGTTGATATGTCTTGATATAAAAAAATCTAAAGTTACGATAAAATCTTTGAATGCCATATTCTGCAGATCTCTTTAGGTTTTTGAAGAGGCCCCATCTATCTCTTATATTAGGGTAAGCAGATGTTGCTTGTCTCTTAGCCTCTTTATTTCTGATCAGCTTAGAAAATAACTATAATAGGCTGTCATAGAACCTAACAGAATGACCGGCTTGCATAACTATTAGTTTGCATTTCTTAATTATCCTAAACAGTTTATGACAATTAGTAGTAAAAGGCTCAAACATCATATTTCATTTTTTTTCTTTATCTCCTAACCCTTCATACCCATTTTTCTGGGGTGCGGTGTCCTTATATAACATCCCTCATCTCAGTTGAGAGGTTGTATGAGGGCCAAGAGCCTCCTTATTCATTGGGGGTCTATGAGACAGTACCATCAGTGAAAAGTGTCTCATTGCCCGGGAGAGAGAACTAAAAAACAACAAACAAATAAGCAGACAAATAGATAAAAAAGACTAAAAAATATAAAAATATATAATAAATAAATAAAGAAAGAAAGAAAGAAAGAAAGATAAATAAATAAATAAATAATAAAAAGTCTATGTCCAAGTTCCCTTTGGTGTGTTAGTTGTAGTATCGATACCTTCTACTATATAAGCTAAAATCCTACTATAAGTAAATAGATGCCATATGCATCCTTCTGAGTCTGGGTTAGCTCACTCAGGATGAGCTTTTCTAGTTCCATCCATTTGGCTGCAAATTGCATAATTTCATTGTTCCTGATAGCTGAATAATATTCCATTGTGTAGATGTACCACAGTTTTTTAACCCATTACTTTATTTTACTATGTAATGCTTGCTTCCAAAACTACTTGGTTCACTTACTAGAAGAAACTTCTCTCTTCCTTTAGTTTATAACCTAACTAATAACTATTGAGTTTGTATCAACAGAGAAACAGATGAAGCCCCCGCATTTATATTCCCACAGGAGATATTATTTCATCACTACGTCATCAGAACTACCACAGGGCAGAGTTTTGACATGTCTTAAGTGTCACTGAGAGGAATATAGGAGCCACATAATTAGTGACCATGGTTGCACAGTGACTTAATAGTACCAACCATGGTAGAACCCATTGAAGGAAAGGAAAATGAATTCATTCAAGTGACTATTTTTAAAACAGCACTTAATGAAGAAAATAATACATTTTAATTTACAATTTCTTTCCCAAAGTGCTTATGAACCATCCATTAACTGTGGGAATTCTTACACTGAAAAATGAATTGTGGATTAAACATAAGCTGAGTTTTTGTTTGTCTGCCAAGAAGTGTCATGTCTTCAAGTCAGATTGGCTTATTACATGACACCACATAATGGAGACCAATTTCAATAATTGAAATTGAAAACCTTTTTCTGTAGCTGATCCCTCTGATATATTTATATCTATATCTATCTATGTAGATATTTATATATTTATGCAGGTAGACAGATAGATAGCTACATAGAGATATATTATTAATTTAGTCTAGTATTTATGAATTTATATATTCAAATATATAAGACACTCAATTGGATAGTCATAGAAATAAAATATATTATGTAGTACAATCTGTGAGAGATGCATGAATAAAATAATTATAATACAACAATAATGATTATTACATTGGTACTTCCAACATTTATAGTGTTCATACTGTTTTCCCAGGGCCACATGATGCAATTTGTTTTCACTCTCAACTAATCCTCAAAAGATGGCTTCACAATTCTTGTTACTATTGACAAAGGAGTAGAAGCTTGCAGAGTAGCTTACCCACAGAGCTAATAAGTGGGAAATCAAGATTTCAGCATTTGCTCAGACTCCAAAAACATGCTTGTTATATTGTGATGACATTTCTCTGAGTGTTCATCCAGTTTTTATTCAGAATGATGAGCTAAAAAGTTTATAAGGTCAAGTCAGTTTGGGAATATTGGGTCAAACTGAGTTAAACAGGTTTATTAACTGAAGGGGTTTCCAAGCCTTTGATATGATAATACTGAAAGTCATCTCCAAGGAAATAACAGAATGAATTTGAACCATGCATATTTAATTATATGCAGAATTATGTAACCAATCCCGTATATATGCATGTGTGGATGGACACACACACACACACACACACACACATACAGTAGAAGAGGTGGGAGAATAAAGGAACATTTAAAAGGCCTATTCCACCCAATATTTAATGTATTTTAAAGAGGATAATTATATAAAAATATTTGGGAGAGAAAGAATAAAAAAGACTTAATATATTAAACACTTGCGTATCTCATGAGAAAATACAAAAAAATGAAAAGACT
Organism: Lophiomys imhausi; assembly: GCA_907164525.1. NCBI lineage: Eukaryota > Metazoa > Chordata > Mammalia > Rodentia > Muridae > Lophiomys > Lophiomys imhausi. Next base: position 1,238,451 of record CAJQZJ010032904.1, read on the forward strand.
AATGGGGGAGAGATAGTAATATAAAGCTGGGACCCTGTTTTGTTTTATATTTGATTTTGATTTTTTAGAATTTTGGTGTACAAAAGAATAGTATGTGAAATAATGATAAATTTCAGGAATAAAAAATTCTCCAAAAAGGCATTGTAGTAGTCCCAGAAGGCAAGAATGGGGAGGTCCTATTATCTGAAGTCAGGGTAGACAGGCTGAGGAAGGATTTGTCCCTCAGGGTTCTCAAAGAAGACTTTTGTGGAAGCTGTGGAGGTCAGAACAAAATGGAGGAGAAAAAAAGTCAGCTCTTCCATTTAAATGATTGTTAGTGCCCTTTGAGTGATGAGGGCTGAAACCCTATTAAATGGGGATAAGGAAGTGAAGGTAAAGATTGTAGAATATTCTTATTGTATTGGCAGAAGGATGTGAAAGCAGTAGCAGTGATAAGGGCAACTTCATTTAAGAAGGAAAATCTGAATAGATCTGAAGGTAGAATGTACAAACATGATTAAGTGATGAGGGTGAGACTGCAGGATAAATAAGATGCAATAGTCTAGAGAGATTTTAGGACTTGAGAAATCAAAGATGTGGACAGGTCGTATTGGATGTGAGGCCAGTACATCCCTACTGATATCAGAAGAAATGTGAGAAGAGAGGGTAAAAACTGGGGAAATTCTTTAAAATGTAAAAGCAAAGGCCAAAAAGTAAAAGAATTCTTTCTTTTTTTAAATAATTTATCTTTTATTTCTTCAAGTTATATCTCAATCACAATCCCCTCCCTAATCCCCCCTCCAGCCCCACCCTCCTACCCTCTTCCCACTCAACTCCCCATCCTCTTCCTCCCCCCCTTTTTTTTAAGTTTAAGGTATATCTTTTTTCCCCAACAGCTCCCCCTTTCAGTCCAACAAATGGTTCTTTCTCTTATAACAATAAATACAATACAAAACAACAGAAATAAATAGGCCACAATATTGAGAGTTATATGGCTTAGCATACATTCCCAATGTCCAGTCCAAATGTATTTGGCACCTGACTTTAACATTCTACTAATGAAAGACCCGGAGGAGGGAAGTACCTCACCCGACACTCAGGATATCACGGCCGCCCCAAAACTCGCAAAAGACCATCTTGATGCAATCACAAGAGGTTTATTTCAGGGGGAAAAGGGGGAAAAGGGGGGGGGCTCAGTGCACTGAGGGACGCCACTCGTATCCCACGCAGGGCTAGGAGTGGCGACCCCCACGCAGGGCTAGAGTAGAATATTTAATAGGGGAGCACCACAGATTAAGGGGCGGGGGGGAATTTACAGGTGGGAAGTACCAGCCCAGCCCATGGTTTACCACAACCCAAGGGGGAGGGGAAA
>CAJQZJ010032904.1:1239811-1273786 GCA_907164525.1 Lophiomys imhausi
CCACAACCCAAGGCGGAGGGGAAATACAGCTGGAATGTACCAGCCCATTAGTTAGTCAGCGGGAAACATCCTACATCTGTTTGTCTCAGGAATGAATCTAATCTTGTGGTCAGCCAGTTCCTGAAGCCCTGGGGGCCCGTGGCCCAATTGATCTTCATTCTTGGTTTCAACCTGTTTATGGTCAGCTAAGTTCCGGGAATCACCTGGCGGCTGGCCTGGCTCTACTGCCGACTTAGGGGGTCTTTTAATAATTTTCATTCCCTTCACTATCTAACCATCTCCATGAGTTTAAAGTTCTATATCTAACTCAGCTTTCATACTAACTTGCAACACAAGTGATTCCAGGAAGAAAGGATCTAACCCAGGTATAACATACCCAAAGGATATGAATATACACAATACACCTCCACAAAAATTAGACATTACTATTAGAAACAGAATGTTTGTGCTATTGCTTTAAATATTTCAAAATAAAGAAAAGGGAAATCAGAGAGAAGATGCTAGAATTTATGGAGGAACCATTTAGGTTCAACTTCTACAAGATATTTATTGAATACCTACACCACATCACGATTCCCTATAAAAGAAAACAATCCTGAACAAGGCTGGCAAGTTTCAGACTTTTATGGAACCTGTACTCTGATTCCTTTTTTTGTGTGTGGTTTTGTAGGTACAATTTATTGTTTTTTCTAGAGGGGAGAGAAATGTAGGAAATGAGATACATAGCAAAATAAGTCATAAAAATGATGATTTGAGGTTAAGAGTCTGTGCAGTAGGGAGAAAAACATCACTCATTGTCTCCAAAGTATTTTCATCATAACTCACAGAAACAGTGAATATGACATATTTTATCACAAAAAGTCTCTGTAAATGTGTTAGAAGTAAGGCCAAGTTATCTGGGAGTAGTCAATGTTATCACATGGTCCTTAAAAATGGAAGAAAGGGGCAGAGGGTGAATTTGGAGTACGTAGTGTAAGAAAGACCCCACTGTCTTTGAAGGTAGAAGAAAGGGACCATGTAGGAAATGAAGGCAGCCTCAAGGAGCCAGATCTCCAAAATACAACAATATCCTAATAATTCTATGAGATGAAGACTTTAAGACCTATTAGATTTTTGACCATTTGTCACTTAAGCTAAAAATATATATGCTAGTTTAAGCTGCTAAATTCATGGTAATTTGTTATATGAACAATAGACAATGATACAGGAAGTAAGAGGAGACACAATACATTCCTAACATCTTCCCTTCACTAAGCTTAACCTTCTTATCTTGAAACCACAGTGAAGCATTCTGTAATAAATAACAAAGGAATCTGTGCTAGAGAAAACAAAACAGATAGAGTTAATGATAAGAACTCAGAATTCCTTATGACTCCCAAGGAGAACAATGGAGCTAAATTCTTAAAATAATACTGGATCCAACATTAGGAACAAGTGTGAATGTTTTAGGTACTGTTCATTTTCCTCTGCAGTACTGTCTCCATAACAGCTCTGTTAGTGTCTTCTTGTCTTCAGTCTATAGGAATAGAGGTAGTATTGACAGAATTGCAAGTGTAGAAACTTCTCTTTTCTTATTGAGACTCATCTCTCCCAACTTCACTTGGAGAAATAAATTCTCATTGTTCCAGCCTCGGTGGAGTGTCTTGGTTTACACTTAGCCTATTACAGCCAAAGACTCTGTACTGCATAAAATGTCTTCTCAAGAAAAGGAAGATCACCATGAGCTGGACATTAAGATCAATGTTTATCTTGCTAGTATTGTTTCACAACTAGGGTGATAACTTTTATCCCCTTTAGTTCATGTGGTTCATAAAATGTCTGAACAAAGAATTGAGTGAGGTATTATGAATGATATACAGGCAAACATTGATAGAAAAATAGTTTTTATGCCTAGAGTTCTTGTAAATATTTGATCCACAATGACAATGTCATAGCTATGATTTGTATGTCATAAAGCACCATGACTGTAAACAACCTGGGTTGGAAAGGGTTTATTTTAGTTTACAACTCTTAAGTCTCACTCCATAGTCTAGAGAAATCAGGGCAGGAACTCCTGCAAGGTGTGAACCTGGAGGCCAGAAATCATTCAGAGGCTGTGGAGGAGGACTCCTTAGTGATTTTTCCACCTTGGCTTGTTCATCCTGCTTTCAAAGAGCCACCTCAGGACAATCTGTCCAGGGATGTCACTTCCCAAGATAGCCTGAGTGCTTGTACATCAATCAGTAATTAAGAAAATGCACTATAGATACTCCTACAGGTTAAGTATTATTGAGGCTCCCCTCCCCCCCCAATTGAGAGTCCTTCTCAAATAAATCTAGCTTTTGTCAAATTGGCACAAAACTAGCCAGGATAGTCTTAGAAACAGTAGGCTTAAGGTATGGAACAAAGAAGATTTTAAAACATTATGCTATCTGGAATGAATAGAAGGTCTATGCAACAAGATCTGCACACAGACAATGGAACACGAAGTCCAGATAAAATGAGTGCGGTTGGGTAGGACTAAAGAAAACTTCCAAAGGAAGCAATGAGAAATCCCAAGCAAACAAGAGAGGATGAAAGAAAACATCTAAGCATTTAGAGCCATTAATAAAATAATCAGCAAGGATAGGACCCAGCCCACAGTTCAGGTGACAGGGCTTGTAGGAAGTGAAAACCCCAGCTATTCAAAGCTCAAATTCTAGTACTAAATTGCAGTTGGGTAATAAATAATGATTATAAGGATTGAACACATCAGTAGTCACAAAACAGCATACTTTCAGAGTTTGGCTGGTAAGCTTGGGGATACAAGGTCAAGTTCAAATTGAATTTAGAAGACTAGAAATGTTCCTAGGATAAACCGGCATTTGAACAGTTTCATAAATAGTCAAAGGTTGACAGGCACGACAGAACAGAACTTGAAATTAATTAAGATGATCCTCTTTGATTTCAAAGCACACCACACAAGCAATACGCAAGAAGGTTACCACCATGTGTATCACCTGAGTACTGGAGTCGCACATGCTCCCCACGGTGACATAGTTTCCAGAAAACTGACTCTGTAATGATCTATATCATCTTCTTTTGTTGTTCTTTCCTTCTTTTTCTTTTGGTTTTCTTTTTTAAAGAATTGTCTGGATTTTTTAGTGAATATGGCTGAACTATGCAAGGCAAAATGTGGGAGAACATGTTGAATACCGAGTGGCAGTGGAAACCCTGGAGGAAAAAGAATTTCCATCACAAAGTGCTCCTTCTTGTGCAATCTTTGAAGTAGGCCACTGGCTTGTACATGCCCAATTCCTTTTGCTTTGCTTCTTTTTTTTTTTTAAATTAATCATTTGAACATGTTGGGGCTTCAAATGTTTATTGGGTGATTATAAACACCGTGAAGGGCCGAATGAAAGCTCCTGGGATACCACATTCATCCTCATCATCTTTTTAGATTTTATTTTGATGCATCATCAATTGGAATTTTTAATTCTGACTACTCTCATGTGTCGCCGCGATTTTACAAAGTATATTATCAAAGTTCTGTATTCTTTGATAAGGGTAATTAAACATGCCAAGTTTGTTTGTGGGGCTCTGGATCCTCAGTCATTCCTCCAGTAGCTCTAAAAGCATACAGAGTTAACTGTTTTCTGTGTTTTAATTTTATGGCACTACAATAACTTACTCCTTTTCAACTCCTTATAAATCTTGTACTAAAGGTAGTCATAAGAAACCTGATCAGAAGCCGGGCGGTGGTGGCGCACGCCTTTAATCCCAGCACTTGGGAGGCAGAGGCAGGCGGATCTTTGTGAGTTCGAGGCCAGCCTGGTCTACAAAGCGAGTCCAGGACAGCCAGAGATATTCAGAGAAACCCTGTCTCGAAAAACCAAAAAAAAAAAAAAGAAACCTGATCAGTGGTAGGCTAGAGACATTCTTCCTTGCTTTATTTATTCTTCTCCTAAAGGGAAGCCTTCATCAACTAGAAATCAAATATTAATTATATCAGTCCTTTGACAAAATCCCATACTTTTTATGCAGACAAAACACCATTGATTTTTATAAACCAGTAGCAAGTTTGATTTTTTTTTTTCTGACTCTGAAAGTTTTGTTTAGAGAAAAGAGAATGAAAGCCAGTTCAAAGTAATCTATCTTTCTACATAAGTATTTCTGTGGCACTTATCACAGCGGTATCTGGGCACTCAAAAGCACTATTAGACTAAAACACATACACCAGAGGAAAAGAAAAAAAAATAAGCTAGAAGCTAAGAAAACAGAAAGTTTAAAACATCATCAGAAAAGGGAAAATGTCCCTTGCTTTGGGACAAACAAGAGAATTTTAAAGAAATCCTTGGGAATAATGATATATACACAGTCTTTTCCCTTATCTACCTCTTTATTTAAAGGTTGGGGGAGGAGTAGTCTGGATTTTTAATTTCAATACAAAATGCTTCTGAGACTTGGTGTAGAAAACCAAGGATGGACTATGAGTCTTACAGTAGGATTCGAGGTAGAAGAACAAAGAAAGAAAACACACACAATACTATACACATTTGAACCATAAGATAAATTAAATTTTCTAGTAGAATTTTTTTTGAAGGGGATATTAGGGTTTTAGGATGTTAATCCACTATCTTCTCAGATTGCCATCTCTCTGGACAGAAAAAAAGCTCCACAGTTTAAGCCGGGTGTGGTGGTGCACACCTTTAATCCCAGAACTCGGGAGGCAGAGGCAGGCAGATCACTGTGAGTTCGAGGCCAGTCTGGTCTACAAAGCGAGTCCAGGACAGCCAGAGCTGTTGCAAAGAGAGACCCTGTCTCAAAACAAACAAACAAACAAACAAACAAGATTCAATTCCTAGTACTTACCTTTATGCCAGGTGCTAAGGACAGGTTGCAATTTCTTCCTAGGCTTCTTTAGGAACTAAAGAAATTCCTTCTGAGGGTAAAGTACAACTTAACACGCTTCATGTTTGGGTCATGTAAGAGAGTCTTTTGCCTTGCTTCCAAATGGCAGATTTCAAATTGGAGCCATCTTTCAGGACTCCCAACCATGCCAAAGAGAGTGTTTTGTAAGCAGCAAAGAATGCGGAGGGAAACGTGGGAGAAAGGATGCTAGGGAAAAGAGGGGAGTTATATAGTTTAATTATATATAAATAAATTAAGTTCAAACTGGATTTAGATTGTCCAGCTCAACATCCAACTTATCTTATCTACAGGAGATAGACACACGGACAACACAGGCTGTTTGACTACCAGTACTGTAGAACTAAATGAAGGGGCTAAGTCATAAATCAGATACTAAACTGACTTTGTAGTGTTTTATCCCTTTCTATAAAATTAGCAAAACTGTAATATTACATCCTCATGTTAATCAGGAGGGTAGAACATTTTGTAGTATCAAAGGCTATTTATTCTATTATCTTGTCATATGAGAGGAAAATTGCTCAATAATTGCCTGATTTTATATAAAATATAATCTATTGCAGAATTATTATATATGAAAATTCAAATGTGAAAATGAGCCAATTTCCCTTACCACATGTAATTTACAGATTTATATTGTAACCGAGCTCAACATATTGAGAAAAGGCATGTTAATGGGAAAGGAATAAATATCTAATTTACAGAGTAGTAACCACCATAAAGTTTTATTTGTATGATGAAGTAATTTCTGTGAGAGAATAATTCCTGCTTCATTTCATGGTGGGTAACCTACTGAATCTTTTGATTTCCCTCCTATTTTAACAGAAATAATTCATTTTTTATGTGACCTTGTTATATCATCAGAAACACTACCAATAGAAATTATACTTTAAAGAGTAAAACTATCTTCACTCCAGTTTTACGTACAAGTTGGCAAATTAAAAGTATTTTAATAAGGCCGGCAGTGATAGTTGAGGAATAAGATTTAAACTGAGCTTCTGTGCCAATGAGTGCATTAACTTTATTCAAAAATAGTGTATGTAAAATGGCACACAAGTGACATGAGCTGATTATGATAATGTCTCGGTGCAAATTTTTGAAAATCAGGTACTATAAAAATATACCATTAACTTTATGTTAATAAAATATTTTGCTTGATGCCTTTTAAATTATTCATTTGAAGTAGTCTAAAAATATAAAAGAACTCTTATTATCATTCAATTTACATGATTACTTTTAAGTTCACTTTTTTGGTTTAACATAAACAGAGTGTAAAATTCACATCAAGCTTTTGGTATTTAAAATGTGCAATTTTTATGCAAAATTTGAATGCTGTGTTACATTTTTAAGGTTGTCATTAGTATAAATATAATTTTGACTTCTGATTTGAAACAATTTAACCCTTAGGAGAAATTATCATGTTTCCCAGGTTGACTCATTATTGCTGCTTTGATTATAGATGAATTCCTTTGTAAAAACACTTTTTAAGGAATTTAAGCATTGACTTGCAGCCCCAGGGGTTTCCACAGATGCATGTGAAGGAATGCTAAAAATTTCCAGGGAAAGAGACTCCTCCCTGGCCCTTCCTCAAGAGCTCAGCTTTGATTTTAATTATTAATCAACCACTGTGTGCCAAGGAATTCATGGGGCTCTTTATGAGTTTACCCAAAGGGCACACAGCCCTGGCAGTCTCCCTTTGCTAAATATCAAATCAAATCATGAATTAACAACATTCTATTACAGTGTTGGACACAATGAAACCAAGAAAGTAGATACACCTAGTCCAAATAGTTAGGAAAGGTGTCAACTAAAAATGAAATAGGTTAAGAATCCTGGATATAGTAAGGCCTGACTTGAGCTGAGGGCATACTATTTAAATTTATTTTATTATACTTTCATAATTATTTTTATTTTATGTGTATGAGGGTTGGGGCTACATGTATGTATATTTACCACATGTGTGCCTAGTGGTCACAAAGTCCAGAAGAGGGCATCACATCTCTTGGAACTGCAGTAACAGATGGTTTGAGCCACATCATGTGAGTGTTGGGAAAGGAACTTGGGTCTTCTGCAAGACCAGTAAGTGCTTGTGACCACTAAGCCATCTCTGCAATCCACTACCCCTGCCATCCAGATTTGAAATGGGGGGGGGGGGGAAGTGCTTCTGTCAAAAAGAGAGGGGTTTGAACAAATGATCAGTATCATTTTCTTTGGAATATAAACAGTAAATGAAGCCTAGACCCTGAAGTACCCTGGAACATTTATATTACAGTATATAAAGAAAACCAGTTCTGTGAAGGATTCCTTCAAGACATGTATAATTCTAAAGGTATACACGTATACAAAAATAACCTCCAAAGGCCAGACAGGCCACACTGATTTCAAAGGGTGTTTTTAGAACTACCCTTGTGGAGGAGAAAAGAGGAGAAGGATGAATTAGGAGCTCGGCCTGATGTGATTATATAACGGGCCTGATACCTTGGACCCCATGTATCCAAGTCATATTTGCTTTACCATTGTGTATTTAAGACTGTGAGTGTGTGTTGCATTTTACTACAGTGAAACCAGTCTTCTGAAGTGGCATTTCATGTTTCTGTGTGTTTCTGACTTTTGCACGGCTTAATCAAACTTCCTTTCCCATGAATAGCACTAGTTTAGCATGACTAAAAAAGCCCTAAATGTGTTTCCCAGGACCTTGCTGTTGTCTGTGATTATCTTCATCTATCCTAGAAGACAGTGTCAAAACCCTTACACAAGCTGCAAGCTTGGAACTCTTCCCCTTACTGAGTTGAAACTCTATAAGTGGCATCCTGAAGAGAGGATCATCTGAAGTCAAAATGGCTAACTAAAGAAAAAGAGGGCACTATTATGTAACCACTGTTCATGCATGCACAGGTATTTAAGAACTTTAAAGATATATACTATAATATTTCAATTTATTGTTCCACATAGAGTATATTAATTTCTTAATATCTTTCTCTTAAGTTTCTTGAGGTTCTCTTTCTTTATCTCTTTCACTTAAGGTATCTTGAGTTTCCAAAGTGTCTTGAGATCCAGTTTCTTGATCTTCAGGTTACTTCAAGTCTATTTAATTTTCTTCCTATCAAACAGTCATTGATTCTACCATGTAATAATCTAGTGCTGTGAACTGTGAACCCTGTCATTCTCTCTAACACACACACACACACACACACACACACACACACACACAGAAAGAGAGAGAGATACATACATACATATGCACACACTCCCCTTTAATTTTATATGTAGGCAACACATATGAGAGAAAACATGGTATTTGACTTTCAGGGTCTAGTATAATACTACATTTTAAAATACTGCAGCCTAAATATTTCCTTAGCAGTAACTGTTGAGTAGAACTTGTAGCTAACTGAAACATCTGGAGGCTCTATTTTCTCCAAATTAACTACTGTTCTACCAAGTTTCTTTGACATTGTATTTATATAACTGACATTTGACCATTAATACAAATGTTATGTACGGAAAGTTCCATCATCTAGATGTTGATCAACTTGTCTAATACAGAAAAGTCATGTTTGTGTTATTGTGAAGGCATTCAGCATTAAAAATCACTCATGAACTAGGCACACTCTTGTATCAATGGAAAATATCATAAATATAAACTCAATGAAATCATTAAAGTACCAAACCAAAGGCCATATATCAAAGAGTTCTCCTAGTTAACATTACAAACCATGAACAAAATATTCCCCTATTAACTGTGTGCAACAAACATCTACTGATGCTCAACATTCATTTTTTTAAATCTGGAAATACATATTTCCATGAGGACAGTACGTGTACTACAATGCTCATTCTGTATGATTTTAAACATACATTCTACGCTGCTTCCAAGTCATATAACCAAATGTGGCCAATGAGAATATGAATTTCTGTTGGCTACATGATTGGACACATGCTCTGAGAGAGCTTAGGAAGATGAAAGTCAAGACTTTGGTAGACTTGTTAGAAAGGCTCTAATGGAAACAGAAATTGTGGAAACAGTGGCAGGGAAAGAAGCTACCATGTGTAGAGGTCCTGGCTATGCATGTTAACATTGGAGGCAAGAGTGGAGCCACAGCATAAAGAAAGATTAACTCTGCTGCATGCTGTCAATCTATTCTGGAGTTCAGAGCCAAGCCTAGACTGCTACATGAGTCACAATAGCAGTTCTTGTGCCTCAGACAGTTGGCACTAGTCTTATGTCCTTTGCCAAAAGTATCCTGATGGATGTACCACTAATCCCCAGTCCACATATTCCCTATGGTGACCAGAATATCATGGCTGTCTTCGTCATCTGTTTTATGGAAATCCTGATGCAACATCTCTGCAGTGCTCCACTGTTCAGTCTAGTGCCTCTTCTTCTTCTTTTTTCCCCAAAGGTTATTAGATTTATTTGTTGTATATTTATGAAAGCTGACAATGATTGTCTCTTTTCTACAGCCATCTGTGTTAATAACCTATGGTTAGAACTAGTTTAGAAGATAAATTTCAGAGCTCTTTTGAGTCACTAACCCTGAGATAATGTGTGGGATTTTGTAAAATTCTGATCTTTTGGAAATTCTCTCTCCCCCCCCCTTTTTTTTAGGATTAATTTTTTTTGTTGTTATTGTGTGTGCATTAGGATGATGGGGAGGGAGGGAAGCATTCAAGTGCCATGGTGCTCATATGGAGGTAGGTAGTAAACTTGTGGAGCTAATGCTGCCCTTTCTCCTTTACTTGGATTCTGTAGACTGAACTCATGTCAACAGGTTTGAATGTTAAATAACGTTACCTGCAAAACCCTATTGCTGGTCGCCTCTATCTCAATCACTTCAATTTTTTTTTTAATATCCCTTCTAAATATAAGAGCAAATCTCTTTGAGTTAGAAGGCTGCCTTCTTGGTGAGTATATATTTAAAAAATACACCAAGACAAAAAATTTTGTGAATCAACTATAACCTTTAAATGAAATTGACTTATTAGCTACAGAATTTCTCTACATTTGACAAATAGTCTTATTGAGGTTGAAAAAATAGTATTTATTCAATCTATGCATCCCATTCTATCTGGGCTCAGGGAGATATGGCCAGAAAAAGAAGTTCTGTGAACAGAATTTGTTTGACCATGTCTATCATTGTAGCCCTGATCTATAGCAAATAAATGCAAGACTCCACTGTTCCTTTCTTCTCAAATTCCCTTTACATCTTCCTAGCAACTCCTATGGAGGTTGTTCTTTGACTCTGCTCAATGGGAGTCTCAAAATGAAAAGAGAACCCATTGTGGAAAAACATTTAGGTTCTTAAACCCTCTAAGGAGTTGGGGCATGAGCTGACATCAGAAAATCTTCACTTAGAACCAGAAAGTGGGGTTGGGCATGGGGCATATCTCTAGCACACAGAGAAAGGGAGATGGCAGTCCAAAACTCTCAGGGTATAATTACCTTAAAGACTGGCCCTAATGACAAAGCATCATGCCGAAACTCCTTAAAAGCTTTAGGTGTGTGTTTTTTTTCAGACAGTGTTTCTCAAATGTGGACCCATTTGAGGACCAGGGTTGAAGCCTGCCCAAATTTTCTTTCTGTCTACTTTCTACATTTTGTTTTTAAAATCAGGTTAAGTGAACTGCAGTTTAGGGGAAAAAAACACATTTATTTTTTTACCTTAGTAAACTGATTGAAACTTTGACATATCACCTTCATGGCTGACACAACCTTGACAATGTGACATATTAGCACAAAGGGTGGAAATAAAAAAGAGAGAAAAATCAAGGTTATCGGGGGTGTGGGGAGGAAGACTTTTCAGAATGAGATCTTTAAAACTCAGGAATCAGTATTTTTGTGTCAGCATGCCATTGTTAGAGTTGACATGGGTTGAAACCTGCTATACCTTATTAATGGTTGATTGATAATTAGGAGATGTGTATGAGACCCTGTTGGTTGTGCCTCTGAAATAATTAAATGAATATATTGTCCATTTCTTGCCTTAATTTTTGAGTTTCTGAAACAGGGTGGACATAAAAGTGGTCAATGTGTCTAATTGCTCTAATTTGTTGTGGATTTAAATCTGATAGAGGTTGTCCGTAAACACGAAAGCATACACCATTTGAATAAAAATTAGTAGAGTGCAGTTTTGATTGGGGTTATTGCAGTAGGGTCCAGAGGGAAAGTTAAAGGATGCTAGAGAAAGGTTCTTTTGATTTCTGTCTAAAGTGAGTTACGGAGAGCTGCTGTCAGTCAGGTAGTATAGCCAGCTGTTTGGCATCTGGACAAACAAATATACAGTTCTTATTTTGATTTTTGTTCTTAAATACCCTCCTAGAAAATGGGTGGCTGAATAGTAAGATTAGGGATTCTACTATCTTTGTATAAATGTCACAGTTCTGTCAAACTTTAACACTTAATTATTCATGTATTCTTGTCTCTGACCCACTGGAAAATCCCTTTTTTCACAAAAGTCCTCTTAAAATATTCCAGGTAGCACATTTTTTTTCCCTTCTATTCTGCATTTACATTTCAGGTCTGTTGCATAAAAAGAAAACAAGCACCTTCTATACGCCATTGATTGCAAATAATCTCAAATGAAAAGTGACGGGGAAATGTTCTTTCCTTTCTGCAGTGCTCTTGTCCTCTTGCTGACCTTCCTGCTTCACTCAATCCATTGTGTCTTCCCAGTCCAGCACAGAACAATAGAAGGCTATCGTGGAAGAATAGAAGCATCTCAACTTAGGATAGGATCAGAAACTTTGTCTGGAAAAGCCGGTAGGCAAATATTTTAGGCTTTGTTCACAAGACAGTCCCTGAGTCGCAGCTATTCAGCTCCACCAGTGCCTGGTAGCCATAGGCAATATCTAAGTGTGTTGATATTACATTTGAATACAATTTTATTTGTGGGCACAGAGGTAGGAATTTTTCACTGTCTATGGGTCTTGAAATATTTTAATTTTTCCATTTTAAAGATTATTATTTAAAAGTATAAAAACTTCCTAGCTCATGGGTCATACCGAAACCAGCTATGGAGAGCTTTAATTTCTATACAATATTTTACTAACCCATAATGTGGGAGACAGTTTGATGTGGACAAGAGTCTTAGGTCTTTTCTGTATGCGAGCTTACATAGAGGCTTTCTAGTTTTTCTCAAGCTGTTTCTAATTGAAGTTGTGTCTGTAGGGGAAGAGGAAGGAGAAGAAAGTGAAAGAGACAGAGATAGAGAGACAGAGTGAATTTGAGAATCTATGTGACATTTGATGAGTTGTAATGAGAGCAGGTAGCATGGCGCCTTAATCTAAATTCATGACTGTTCTGGGAAATCCATTAACAACTCTCTGCTATGTAACCTAAGATTACCATCGGCTAAGATTTACTCACTAATTACACTAACACGGAAGAGACTTGATTACATTTCTAAGAGTTAACTGAAGTTCTGAGGTCAGATGGCTCTTATTTATATTCTGCTTATGGACCTGAGGAATTGCCTAAGTTTTTTTCTTAAAATAAAAAAAAAAAAATACATGTTTTAGCACACAAAGTCACTCTGAACATTATAGGGATTATTGTTTATAAAATGAATAGAGCCTATCCCTTAAGAATTGGTCTTTAAAATTGTTATTACTAATATGACTGATAATAATATTATCAAAAGGCTTCAGAAACCCTACTGGGTAAAAGGCCAGCCTAGTCAGCTTTATTTCAGCAATCTAATCAACTAGCCTGTCCAAATAGTTTAAAGGCTCACCTCTGTGTGATGTGCTCAACTTTGTCTATCTGTTTTAACTTATCATCTCCACATTTTACTCATTTCTACTTAAATGTCTTTTCTTGTGAGCTTCTTCTTGTCCAAAGGTATTTGCACTATCTTTCTTTCAGTGAAATGGTGTCAGAACTTCTGGAGCCCACTCAGGTTCATGTGGTCTTTTCCCATGCATGTCTCCTTTGCTTTCAACATAAACGACACTTGTATACTGTCTGGTATGATTTTGCACCTAGCTGTGTGCAATCTTATTTCTTTATCTACTTGTCTTATATTTTAAACTCTGTGGTCACCTGTAAAAGAAGAAATTGGACTGTCCACTTGTGTCTCCAAGATGTCTACAAAATATGCTCCATTACTCTGAGCACCCATGTTTTCAGAGTTTATGGACCACACTAGGTCTACCTAGACCCCAGTCTATACTGATCCTAATCCTAAAGAGCGCCATATAATATATCGTTCTCTACCTAGTGTTTCTCTCTTTTCTTGTCTTCTATCATTGTTCAAACTCCAGCACCTCCTACTGTGTCAGCTACCATAGATTATATCCTTAACAGCAGTTTATTTGTTGGAGATTTTAGGTAAATCTTTGGTGTTGTCCCTAAGTAAACCATTTTCCTTTATATTAAGTTCTTGGGTTTTCTTTTGAGTATTTTTATGAGAATCGAAATTATTCACTGCATGATGTGTGCATTGTTCACTGGAGTTTGTTAGGATCCAAGGTAACTGTGATTCATTGGGTAGTGTTTGGCGAGGCCAGTTGCAGTCATTCAAACACATCTCCTATTTCTGAATGCACTATCTTCTATGGCATTAGGTAATAAGGTAGACATTTATTCTCCTCTCAATTTAACCCTCTTGTCAAATATTGCATTGCGGATGTGGACATGGTGTCCCTTCACATTGGAGGGAGAGGTAAAAGCCAGAGGGTTAGATATGGAGGAAAGGGAAGAATATGATGACATTGTTACTTTCTACTAGAGAGATATCCTTGTTTTCTTGTGCCTCTAGCCAAGGAAGTTCCAATTAAATGTCCTTTCCAGCTTGTGAATTCTTCAGCCCCATTATCTGCAGGGTACCCAGCAGGTAAACGCTTGATGCCACACTTCCTTGCAGACTGCGCCTTCTGGTCTTACAATTTATAACCAGGCTGGACAGAGAAGAAAGACTGTTTTAATGTCAAGGTGTAGAGTAGAGAAAATGAGAAGAAACTACAGTGAAAACTAAATGATTTGCCAACTCCTCTGCAGGGCTTCTCCTGTCTGCTTCATAAGAAATGATATCAGGGTACTGATCTTTCTGAGTATATTCATTTCCTTTTGAGCATGGACATGAACGGCACTGAAGCCCAACGATAGTCAGAAAGACTGAGCATTTTTTTGAAACCTCTGAGTCTACAAAAAGAATGAAGAAAGAAGTGTCAGTTATTGCAGTCACAGCAAGGAGGAAAAACACTTGTCAGTGAGACCTGCATCTAACCTTTCTTCATCCCTTTGTTTTGGGTAGCACTCACATACTCAAATGTTAAGTGGTCAAAGACAGTTTTCAAGAGGGTTTGTGTTCTTGGGATGCTTCTCGGCTTGTTTTATTGGCAGCGATGAAATCACCACTGGTTCTGTTCTGTGGTTCTTGTGCAGAGGCTGTGAGAGGGGTTTGTTTATAAAGTAAGACTTCTCCCTTTGGATTCCAGTCTTGATTTGGAAAGTTTGTATACTATTTGTCTTGACTTTTTTAAAAATAAAATTCTTCACACTTTTCAGCTGGAGGGAGACATGTGATTTAGAGGATTTTAGGGGAAAGGAGAACACACAAATAGAGGCACTGTTGAGTATCTGAGGTGCAAATGGAGTATTGTTAAATCTCCATCAGTCACTCTCACCAGTTATAGGACGGCTGAGTGACAGGTGGGATCCATTTCTACTGTGCTACATAAACCAGCACCCAACGTAAACTCACAGTACCATATGGGGTTTCACCTAAAGGCAAATGGCAACTGTTATATTACACTAGAGGCTTTCTTTTCATTTCTCTTCTTCCCCTAAGCCACTACCATTACACATGCAATTTATTCCAGGGACATCTCTATTTGCCCAAGAAAGTGAAGTCCATTAGATACACTTATTTCAGCACTATAACTTCAAAACTAAGAAGCAAACATCTAAAATAGATCATCCTAGTTTGCAGGGGAGGAAAGTTACACTCTAACTTTTTTTTTTTTAAGACCAGTTCTTTTCACTTCTTCAGTAGCCCAAGTGATTCAAAACCCTTTGACAGGTCAAGGAAAGGACCGATTGTTATGTCACTGAATTGGCTCTTCATAGCAATGCAGAAAAGAATTTGAGTGTCTGCACCATCACTCTCTGGTACTGAAACTATGGCACGTTATTTTATGTGCCTGAATATATTTGTCCATTTGTAAAATGGGGATAATAGGTTCTAACAAACTGTTATTACAAAGAAAAAGCACTGACCTCTCACTTGAGGCCCCATAATAGCTAGAAGCAGGATAAATGCCTGGCATCTCTGAATTCATTTTCTATCATCTTCTTTACTTTGGACCAGTTACCTGCTTAACTATGCATATAGGCATATTAATCACTCAAGAAATGTAGGGCTAAAAACTTACATTACACAACCTGTTGCATCTCTCTTCAAGGCAGAGGGTGCAAAGATAGAAGTAATCGAATTGTCTTAGTGTCAACTTTCATGATGTTCTACCTCAGATTCCCAAAAATTACTACAGCTTTGCCATCACTGTCTTAAGCCTGCAGGTACCTTAAATTTCAGGACCAAATAAAGCTCATGGAACAGATCATCCCCAAATAAAGACAATGACATAGGATAATGAGGGTGTGTGTTGAAAGGGGAGTAAGCACCTTATGGAAACCAGATTCTTGTCTTCAGGTAATAGGGATTTCTTTGGACCATCTTGTAGAGTCAGAATCAAGACAGTGATCCATCAGACCACAACTTGAACTTGAATACTACATATCCCTTGGGAGCTCTATCTCCTGTTAACAGTCCCCACTCCCAATAGGCTACTTTTGAAAGTCTCTACATGATCAGTTGGCCTGTTTCCTTGGGGCGTTAGACAGGAAAGAATATTCCAACAGTGAGTATGCAGTGGTTCAAAACGATTTACCTCCCAAATGTTGGTAAATGAGAGAGGAAGATGCTGGAGTTACAATATCCCTTTTAGAGAGATGTTGACTTACTTCTTTTTCTATTTAAGTCCTACCTGTGAAAGATTGTGCCACCTCCAAATAGTGCTACAGGATGGTGACCAAATCTTTAACTCAAAAGTGTTTGGCAGAAACTCATCCAAGTCACAGCAATAATCTTAACCAAAGGTATTATCTAACACATTCAGGTATCATTTATTGCAAACATCCCCTTTGTTGCCATCTGCTTGTTTTATTTTATGTGTCATAAGTCAGTTGATTCTCATAGCAATCTTGCATGCCAAATAGAATTAGCATCCCATTGCTCAGATGAGGACATGGAAAAAAAATGAAGTTAACATCCAAGGCAACAAGTAGAGCAATCAATTTTAGTGGCTTTGAGTCAATTTTCTTTATTGTCATACCTTTATGTAGTCATATAATTTAGGGTTGAACAAAAATTTTTAACCCTCTTTTCCTTCCTACACTGTTGGTACCTTTATTTTCCTTATTTGTAAAATTCAGTGACTTTTAAAGAAATGCATGTTAAAAATACATGGAGAATATTTCCAAAATCCTAAAACTGAGCATTCTTGTGATGCTTCCAATGTTGTATTCTAGTGTTCATTTACTGAGGGACTTAGTATACAATTTATTCTGATTCAGAGCTCCAGAAAGCCAATGAAGGAGACAACAAATAGCTCTCCACCAACTGTTACCTGAAAGTTTGCATTAATCCTGAGGCAGAAGACAATGTCTGCCTGTGACATGTGGCAATATCTCCTCTCAGAGTGTCATGAATGGCAAGATATGGTTGTTGGTCTCTCCAATGTTTCACTACCCAGATGGGCTTTGTAAATGACCTTGGGACTTGAAAGATATCCACATAGAGATAACTTGCCTTTTGTAGTTTAAACAGTTCTCATTCAACTATGTGGTTGGCCATCAGCCTCCCCCTTGGAAGGCAGGAGTACAATAAAGGCTTTTAAACCACTCAGCAGAATCACCCCCATGCTTTCTTTCTTGATATGTCTTTGCCTTCACTGTTAGCCATTTATAAAAGACTGTATGTTGTTATTAGCCTTCATCTTAGCTGAACATAAGTTGTGATCAAACCCCTTGGTATTCATAAATGGGGTATGATTTATATAATATTGGAAGGAGAAAAATCAAGTTCACAGCATCAAAACTCCCTTCCAAACTTTTCTCCTTTTTCTTGTATCAACCAGCTTATATGTGTACTTTTTGCACTGCATGCATGTACCATTTCCAATTTTAAGAAGCTAAGTGATGTCTAAAGACCTAGATAGGCAACAGACAACATATTTGTGTGTGAACCCTGTTACTACGAAGAAAAAAAAAAAACCTCACCGAGAAGCTGACAAGACACTCTTCATGTAGGTCTAAGAACAAATTTTATGAGAAAGTGAATCCTGTAAGTGGTGGCTTTTCAAAATTATTTCTTGTACAGGGGGAATAAAAATAATTTGAGTCAACATACAACAATGGAAGTTTTTGGTATTTAATATAGAGATGATGCACACTATGGTTCAAACATTACCCCAAATGCACCCTTGTGTGATGTTTAATTGCCATGCCAAGCCAGCAGAACAGGTATTTCCATCATTTCTATATATTCGATGACAACAACTATTCTCAAAGGTACTGAGAAGCTTGTGGTAGGTTGTGCTGCTGACGTAGTGAGGTGGTGAGGGGGTGAGGTGAAGACTGAATTCTCTTCTCAGCCTGAGCTTCCTGTACCTGGGTGACATAACTTCCCAAATGGACAAGCCAACTGATAGGAGTAGAACACAGATGCTAACCTGATTCGGAGCAAGCTTTAGGGGAAGCTGCTGCTGCTGCTGCTGCTGCAAAAGTCAAGTAGCTCAGTCAAAAGACTGAGAATTCTGGGAAAAAAGAGAGGAAAGGCCTAGAATGAGATTAAGAGCAATAAAGAAGGTCTACATGTTGCAGAAGCAACTATGAGGAGACGAGAGAGCTTGCCAGGTAGACAGGTAGGGAAGAATTCTAGCCTGAAGGACAGGGCAGAGAGGACAGCTCTTTAACAAGCCACCTAAATCTCCATAGCCCCCTCAGGGCCCTTGGATCCCATTTTAAAAGCACATCCATCACTGGCCAGATCTGCCATTGGAGCAGGTGCTGGGACATTAATGAAAGTGCTGGCCGGGTCCTGCTTTCTGCCTTAACCTCTGAGCACATGAATCATCCTTTTCACCTAATCCCACTTTGTGCTAATCAGGACGGATGACAGGAGGGCCTAACTGGGAATGACATGAAGTCATTCATCCTACTACGACAGAAAGCACAGCTGTGCTCCTGTAGAGCACACAACCTACCACTCAAAATGTGTTTAAAAAAAGACATAGCTTACTATGCATCCCCAAGTGGATAGTTGAAATATAAAGAGAGATATTAAAATCTACCTCTAAAAGATCAATTCCTACTTTACTTTTTTAACAACTCAGCCAAGATAGATATATAACTAACAAAATGGGAGGAAATGAAGAGTAACAAAAAATGGAAAGATTGGAGAGAGGGGAAAGGAAATGGAGTGCCTGTGTAAATAACAATAATTAGATGAACATTGTATTCAGGATAACTGTAAAGCTTTCAAATGAGATGGAATAGGAAACTAAGCACAGCTAGGAAAAAAATCAATCAATAAGGCATACAGCTACAAAACCTATTTTATGGTTAGTTTAAAGCAAAGACTTCTGATGTAGCCAACAGTTGGACAGTTTTAAATGGCTGATTAAGTGCATATGTTTTATTTTAAGCTAGTCAAATTGCACCTCTGTTAATCTTCCATTCATTTTAGATTTGCATAAATGATAACTAATAGGGCGCTATCATTATCCTTCAGCTCTCTAATATACCAAGTACTTAGCAGAGCGAGTTAAAATATGCTTTTCTGAGCAATTCATAGATGGGGCAACCTTTGGAGATGGCAGAATCAACTGAGCACAGCAAGGCAAATCCACTATGTAGGCCAGGAAGATTTTACCAGGAAGGGCCAGAGATTGTGTCAGGAAATGGTTGTGTAATTTTTAACTTAATTTTATAAATATTGTTAATATTGGATTATTTTGCAATTTTACAGTAGCACCAGCATCTTATGTGGAGATATTCTATCAAAAGAGTGTTTGAACACATATTTTTAAAAGACAAACATTTGGAACAAAGTCTGGTCTTACTGGTTAAGGCAATGGGCTGCTAAAATACAAAGGTTTGTGTTTCTTTTTCCTAATCTCTCTTGAATATACATCAGGATCTTCTGTTGCATTTGTGACTGTGTATTCCACTTGTGTTTACCAACCTCTAGTCATAGGCATCTGTAGGAAACTGAAGCATATTTTCTTTAAAATCATCTTGAAATATTCTGTCCCTACCACTGGCACACGGGGGAATGAGTGAACCATGTAGGTCATATCTTTCTGCTTATGTTCTTGTATTACTGGTAGAGTAATATTACATTGCACATGGGAGTGCTTGGTAAGTCAGAGGACAATGAGAGTAGCCCAAAAATATGATCATTTTCCAGAGGGGAAGAAATTGCTTGGAAGAATCCTATTTTGAGTTCTGATTTGTTAATATATTTTATAGAAAGTTGTCTATGTTCTAGCTTTCTGAAAATCTGATATGCAAATTGTCTTTTAAGTTTTAAAGAAAAATATTGGATATTTTAAATGTAGTCAGTCAATACTGAGGAAGGTTTCTTCAGGCAAATATATCCTTGATGCAGGGGCTGTTTTCATTTATCCTCCAAACTACTGGGTCTCCTATCAGTGAAAAGGTCCAATGTCTTACGTCTGATGAATAGAATGAAGGCCTTATGCAATCGAGAAAATGCAAAGGATTATCTAATGTATGCACTAAAGAAAGAGGAGAGACATGCCATGCATTGAGGGAGAGTTCTGTTCCCCAACATTTACTAATTTTAAGATTTGGTTCCCTGGAGAGTTATATTAATTGCTTTTGATGCCCAGTAAACTAATATATTGCTGACCAAGTAAATCATCTGCTCTGATACGTGTGGAGTGAGTTCTGGAGAGTGCTAGTCTGGCTTTGCCATTTCCGACTTGTGTGACCTTTAACAAGCTACCCAATCTTTTTGCAAACCAGGTCTTCTCAAATAGAGCTTGGGGAGAACAGAGCTTTTGGGGTGTTGCAAGGAAGGGGAATACCCAGAGCAGAGATCAGCTCACTGGATACCCTTAATGAAAGACACATATTTTTCTTCACGTGTCAAATTTACTCAAAAACAATACATGAGTTTAGAAACATTAACTAATTGGAATATATTTTCCAGAAACTTTGAAGTCATGCCCTCCGCGTATAATTAGCATGAAGCTTTCAGCACAGGGGTGTAAGTTCACCAGTAGTCATTAGTCCTGCTGTGTCCCCCATGATCTCCAGCAGTCCTGTCTTCAAAAGGCCCAAATGCCAGAAGATTATATTCCACAGTCAAGTGTAAGGGTCACCTTACTGTCCTCTGTCTAGACCATATCAGTGTATCGACAGTTTCAGTCCATTTTTAGCAACATGATTCCAGCAAAGACGGCTATAACAGTTTAAGTCAGCAAATAAGTGATAGCAAATTTCATTTATTGAACATATACTCGGACTCAGGAATGTTTCTGAATGCTATTTAGGCATTTTTGGGGTCATATTTGTAAAGACAGGTCTTAACTCAAGGAGTTCCACGTTGAAGTCTTGGCTCTGACTGGTACTTGCGTGACCCCGATAGACTTCCTTTTGCACAGTTTGAGAATGTTGGTGACAGTACTTTCTCTCTGTGGGGTCTGTTGTTGAGGGAAGTGTCAATGGAGCAGTGCACAGGGTATTTGAACATTGCACACCTATTGGATCACTCCTTTCTAGGGGCCTCTATGAGATTTCTAGCTTCCTTTGAGATCTCCCATAGTAAACATGCTCAGTCTCAGTGGAGTCTTTACTTGTTTGACTGCAAAGAGAAAGACTAAAAATTCTACTCTTAGTCACCCTCTTTGCTGCCGTGGCATTGCTAAAGGTAGCTTCCTACCATCCTGTGCCTCACCACATTACCTGTCTCCCAGTGAAAGGGCCTATTTACATCTCCCTACTTTGACTCAGTAGTTAAGAAAGGAGAGGAAGGCAGCTCAGTGGTGCAGAGAGTGTTGACGAGACAGCGTGAACCCAACCTCTTTCTGACCTGGATGGCCAAGCTACTGCAAATGAATTGGGAGGACTGGCTGAGTCATGTAACCCAAGTACCCCAAAAATCATCTCAGTATTTGTTTAAGTTATGACATCTTAAGAAATCATGCCAATTCCCCATATGATAGTGTGGTTTACTGCATAATTAAAAATTTAAAAACAGTTTCTGAAGGTTAAGGGTTCCATCTAAAACTTCAAATCAGTTTTAAGGAAAATTAATGAAAATTATTAATTGTTATAGCTCACTTATAAGAAGCTAGATGAGAACATTATGAAAAATTAGTGAAATTATTATCAGATGGAATAATTAAAGATCAATTGTGAAATAATCACATAATTCAAGCTATACACTATATCGCTCTTCATTAATCAAAGATAATCTGGAATTGCAGTACTTAATTAAATGCAAGAAAGTGTTTGTGTGTTCTGGCTCTGAAAGGGGATAATTGGAGAGTGCCAAAGCAGTACAGTTGTCAGCTTGCACTGATTTTTGAGAGTCTAGAGCTGGAAATTGTACAGTGTGGGGGCGGGTCACTTTAGATATGCTGAAATCTGTTTTGAAATAGATGCCAGTGCTTTGCTGGGGATACTAATCATTTTCTCAGGCAAGATATGTTTTTCTACTAATTCTGAAAAATGGGGTTATGGATTCATCACTCAGAAGACAGAAACACATGTAATTCTGGCATTTGCATATGATCTCAAAGCCCCATCAACAAATTTTACATATATATAATATATATATATATATCTCCAATACATCAATTTTTACAGTGATTAGATAATCCTCAGTTGTAAGCATACAACATGGAGTAACCAGAGAAAACCATAGATGGCTGTGGAGAATATATATTAAGTAAATTATGTGTAACTTAAATTGCCTGCTGTGAATGATGGGAACCAAACTTAGGTCCTCTGTCTGAAAGAACAAGAAGCACTCCTAACTACTGAACCTCTCTCCATCTCTGCAATGGCTTTTAAATAAATACCTTAAAGCAAATTAAAAACGGCACACAATAAAATGTAGAGCGTAATGTATACACTTCCTATAATGTGTGAACTGTAACAAAGACACACTTCCGTTTGATCACTGTAACAACTGATGTGTCATTTCAGGGGATTGTCTCTGCATCAGTCCAGTCACTCTTCCCATACATTGGCTTCCTCGTCTCATTGTTTTGCTTTTGTGATTCACTCTTCTTAGCTGATTCCCTTTTCATTAATTTTTTTTTTATTTTTACAAAAACCTTATTTACATCAAACTGAATGAATAGAACACAATTTTGCTTATTGATTAGCCTGCTAGCAGATGGGTAGTTTATTTCTAGTTTTAGCTATTATAAATGCAATAAGTGTGAGTCATTATGAACAATCCTTCTTGTCCATATTGTAATTTTCTTTTCATAATTGTTTTAAGAATTTTTTTCACTCTTCTTCACTCGATAGGGAAAGCAAAATTCTTCTTAGAAAGATGAGGAAGTTCCATTGTTATGCTCTACATAAAAAGGCAGATGAACAGGGGCATGCCACAAAAGGAAATGTCTTAGATAACTTGTCACCAATCCTTCTTCATGGAATGTCTTCATAAGGAATAGAAAAGGTACTACTAGTGTTCCTCTGCATTTAAAAATAATTGCAAGCTGGGTCACAGACATGTTGAATGATTTGGCTAAGACCATTTAGCTAGTAAGAGCAAAAGTCAAGACCATACTCTGCAATGTACACCTATCTAATTAAGGACTCTTCATTCTTTTACAAAGTCTTTACTTCCTTCAGTATGTATTTACTATGACACATTTGCTGTGTAACTGATACTGTGTGGAGATGTCCCTAGTTGCATGAGATTTCAAAAGTTCATGTTTCCTTAGGAGCTTGTGATTTGAACTGAGATATTAATATATTTACCGGGAAAAGTGAGTGGGTACAACTACAAGGCAATAAAATAAGGACATTAGATTCTTGTGCTCTATACTATGCTGGATTCAGCTAGTGGTGAATTGATAAGTATTTAATAATAATAAAGGGAGTTATTTAGAAGACTTTCATTACAGAAATGCCATTTGTAGCAGACATTAAGAAAAACACAGGTAGAGTATAGATAGGGGAAGATTTAGAATGAGGCATAGGCAACTCTGAACATGTAGGTGACCATGGGATCTAGAATCAACAGCAGTGGGAAGACTAACAGCCAACTTGACCATATAGGCTAGGGCACATTGAATGTTATGTTGATGATATGTCATTGGCTTGATGGATAGTATAGAGACAATGTAGACTCTTAAGAGTGACTGATGTGGTACAAGTGATGTTTTATAAAGAATTAATTGATCTTGCAGAATGGTGCAGCCAAGCCAAAAGCCATGCCAACCTTCTGTGACCTAGGCACAAAGTGAAGACCAGGAAAAGGAAAAGACAAATCCAACTGCTTTTACAAAGATAAAAAAACAAGTTCTTTTAGCCCTTTGCTGACAGGCATTGTAATTTAGAGGCATTCAAATAGAATTCCTCTAGAAACTAAATATCCTTGTGCCAACAGAAACAGGTTTCACAGCCACAGAAATGGTTATGAAGCTGGGATGCTTTATAAGACTTAATTTTGGCCTGGAGCTTAATTCCCATTTTGCTACAATTCACTGTCTGTCAACATACCAAAGGATGCACTGACTTTCTTATTTCAGCTTCTCTTTGGAGTATAGTTGAAAATAGCACCCATCAGTCTTAATCTCCACTGTTTTCCAAAATGTTTCCCAAATTAATGAGTGCAGGATAGGAGGCAGTGACCCTGGAGGAGAATATGACAAAAATAGCTCACCCATAATTAGAAATGAAATCTCCTTTCATTGAGCAATGGGAAACTAGCAAAACCCAGCAGCTTTGCACACCATGCAGTTCCAAGGGGTCCTTAAGGCAAGTACTTCCCGTCCTCTCTCCTGCTGCCCAGTGGTCCAGGGCCTGCTTTCATTCTCTTGCCTGCTTTCACTCTGCCAGCTTCACACTTATTCACCACACCCTGGGCACACATGTAGGTTGGATTCTGGTAATTAAGTGAACAATTCTCATGAGCAGACCTCAATTAAACATGTATGTGGGTCATAGCAAGCCACAAACACACGCTCTGCAACACTGGCTAGAAGAGACAGCTCCTGATTGATTTGGAAGCCAAAGAAAGCACTTGAACAGAACTTGATGGTAATGAACTCAAATGCCTCCAGTCTTTCTGAAATGAGTTTCTTGGGTTTTCAGCCCTGTGATTGTTACTGTGTACTAGATGGGAAAGGCATTGTGGACTTAAGAAGATGAACTCCTAATTCGATTTGATGTGTGCTTTGTACATAAGTCATTGGATCTTGGAAATATGACCTCTTTCTCTGCCACCCCTTCTGCATCTGTTAAATTAGAATAATGGTCGTACTTGGGAGATAGTAAATGAGTTGATCTCCCCAGGATGCTCATCATTGTACCAGATCTACTTGCACACTCAAATATCAATGTTTTTGCATGGTGCTTCTGCTACTGCTATTGTTACTTTTTGTGACAGTTGTTATTTTTATTGCTACTATGGTTATTGCTTCAGACTCAAAGTTTAGTAATTCTCCTGGAAGTATTTGTAGTCGTATTTAAAAAAGAAAAAAAGAAATATAATTTCAAAGGCATAATTGAGGAGGATGCATGTATAGGTATGAGCAACACTTGTTGAAAAAAACCAGAATGAATAATTCTACAGAGTGGTAGGAAGTATTGGATGTGCACCATGTATTTAAACAGTTTAGCTGAGCTTTGGAATGTAGATAGAGCTTCTAGTTTGCTCCTTAGTGAAGGAATGATGTGATTTTTTTAGGGGAAAATCCAACCTTTGTTTTCAGAAGTGTGCTCTAGTAACAGTGTAAACTGAGAGAAAAGTTACAGGCACAAAGAGAATCACAAACTTGAAGAGAGTATGTTTTATTAATTTAGTGTGCAAGAGATTGTAAGGGAAAAGCAGGAGGGAGGTGGAGAAGGAGAATGGGCTAGCGTGGCAAGAAGGAGTCTGGTGGCTGCTAGCAGTCCTTAACCAGTCAATTAATGAGTACTATCCAATACCCTTCAGATCCCAAGCTTACATTTTCTCCATCTTAACTCTATTGACCCCAGCCTAGTATTTCTCCCAGCAGACACTTGCCAGCTCTTTACCCTCCCCTTTTTCTCTTGACATACACAATAACTTGCTTGTCTCTTACCCTTATGGCTTCCCTGGCATTCCTTTCTCAAAAAGAAAAATACTTAGTTTCATTTTATGTGGATGAGTGTTTTTTTAAACCTTGTTATATGGATTACATAACATGCATGCCTAGTGCCCAGAGAGTTCAGAAAGGGCTTCTGATGTTATAGAACTGGAGTTATAGGTTGCTATGAGCTGCCATATGGACACTGGAACCCAACCCACATCCTCTGTAAGAACACAACTACTCTTAACTGCTGAGTGATCCCACTATTGCATTCTTCCCAGAGACTTTTGAATCCTTCCTGAGCATATGGCTGGTTTCCTAGTGATAGTCATGGTTCTATCTTCTTTGTTTACCTCTAAGTTAATATAAACACAAGACTATTATAAAAGCGATATTTTCCTTTTAAAATTGGTATTTAATGAGATTCTCCAACACCTAAGTTGTTCCATATCCATGTAGGTACTAGATCAAAATTCAGCATTTTCAGCTGTGAATATACCTTGGGGAAAAATGTATCTAGCCTATTAGGAGCTCTGGATCCTACAGCACCAAGAAAAACTCAGAGTTTTAAAAAGGGAGCTTAATCAAGATGTTTTTGGTTTTATTATTGCATCACTTTCCTGCAACTTCCATATTATATGTCAGTGCAAATAGTACCTCTGTGATCCCCTAAACCTTAATCTTCCTTCCCATTTTTGCTGTGCCACCCTGCCTTTATTATCATATACAAAAGATTACAAATGGCTCTAGATATGTCTATTCTACACTCTATTTTCCAGCAAGCCCACACAAGTCAGTCATCTGTTGAAAACTTGATTGCAGTCACATCTTTTCCTTCTCCTTCATGTAACAAGAAAACTCTTCCTCAACTTGCACAGTCTTGTTGGTCTGACTTTATCAACTTTTTTTCTTTCTTCTCCTAGTCTGTTCCAATCACATTTGTGTCTCTTTTCTTAGGCCTATCTAACTCATGACAAATGTTAAGCCAAATTAACCAGAAAAAGAAGATCCAAGTTAATAAAATTATAGTTGAAAAGGGAGATATTACAAGAGACACTGAGGAAATTCAAAGAATTATAAGGAGATAATTTAAAAATCTACGCTTTACCAAACTCAAAAACCTAAAGAAAATGTATGGACCTCTTGAATTATACAACCTAATATAATAAAATCAAATTGAAATAAACAATTTAAAAAGACCCATAACTTCTAGTTAAATAGAAGCAATAATTAACAATTTCCAAACCAAAAAAAGCCAAGAGCTAGATCATTGTAGCACAGAATTCTACCAGGTCATCAAAGCATTAAAGCCAACACTCCTGATTTCATTCTGCAAAATTGAAATTTAACGAACATTTCCAAATTATTTTTGCGAAGTCACAATTTTCCTGATACGAAGACCACACACATATTCTTAACAAAAGTGAATATCATAGAGCAATATCTCTAATGAACATAAATGCAGAAATTCTCAATAGCACAGTTGTAAATCAAATTTGAGAACACATTAGAAAGGTTGTCCACCATAATCAAGTTGGCTTCATCCCAGAGATGTAGGGGTTGCTCAATATTTTGGTAATCAATAAACATAATCTACAGCATAAACAGAATAAAAGACAGAAACTACATGACAATCTCATTAGATGAAAAGGCCTTTGACAGAATCAAGTATCACTTCATGATAAGAGTCCAGGAAAGACTAGATGTACAAGGGACATACCTCAAAATAATAAAAAAAAAAATTATACCCATACCACAGCCAAGATCATTCTGAAGGGTGAGAAACTCATGGATTTCCCCTCTTACTACACTTTCTTAATACTTAATGTAATATTCAATATTGCACTTGAAGTCTCAGCTACAATAATAAAACAATTCAAGAAGATCAGGAGGATACAAATAGGAAAAGAAGTCAAAGAATATATATTTTTAGACCTAAAACACCCCCAAGACTTCATCAGGAAACATCTACAGCTGATAAACACTTTCATAAAAGTATCAGGATACAATTTTTTTTTCTAGACAGGGTTTTCTGTGTATTCCTGGCTGTCCTGGACTCACTTTGTAGACCAGGCAGGTCTTGAACTCACAGAGTTCTTTGGGAAGAGAACTCTGCCTCCCAAGTGCTGGGACTAAAGTCATGCACCACCAGACCCAGCCAGGATACAAAATTAACACACAAAAATCAGGAGGCCTCCTATTTGCCTATAACAGATTGATTTCTTTAAATGGGGGGGGGAGACCTGTCATGGTAGCCTCAAAAAATATTGGAATAACTCAGATCAGGCAAGTGAAAGATGTGTATAATAAAACGTTCAACACATTGAAGAAATAAATTGAAGGCATAATCTACCGTTTAGCATAGTTGTGATTAGTTCACGTGTAACTTTTAAGAATCTTTTAATACTGCACAACTTACCATCACTAAGCTTCTTTTAAAACTGCAGTATGACCGTGGTATCCCACTTCCCCTTATAGACAGGTACAGTATAAAGTCTGTCCATATCTGCTACATCTCTACTTCTTCCTCTATCATTTCTCCCATAGCTTCTTGTGCTATTATTTCATACTTTTCTTCTTTATGATAAACCCACAAAGACTAGAGGAAGGTTGGCTATGTTTCCTCCTCCTTTCTAGTCATCAGTATTCAAGGCAGTTGATAGTTCTCCACTCTTACAACCTTACTGTATTGCCTGTGCACCTTGCACTGGGATGTTTTTGCAGACTTCTTTTTAATTTGTGAAGAGAAGGAACAGGAGGCCCAAAGGTGATTACAAGTCAGAGCAGTTCATCATTAGAAAGGTCTGAGACTTGTGGTAAGTTGATGACTGTCAGATACAGGTCAAATGGATTTTGCACTATTCAAGCTCAGGGTGAATTACAAAAATTAAATAGCACTCTAATTAACCAGAGTATTTAGCACATAATTCAGATCTCTGGAGCTCCAGCTGGTTGAGTATTTTTTTTTAATGTGTTGTATAATGTAAAATTAACAACAAAAAAAAAAAAGGTAACAGACTTTTCCAGTTGGTCTTCCATCTACAGTTTCAAGGGTAAGAAAACATTGCACATTTTTGCAAAAACAGAAATTTACTTACAACTCTTGACAGGAAAAGAAGGTGAGTTCTGTTTTTCAAAGAGAATAAAGGATTAATCTAGAGGAAGATGAAAGAAGTTTTGCATTTGGCTAAGTACTTCACGTAGCCTGTCTCTCAGAGCTACACAACATGAATGAAAAGGGTGAGGGAAGGTGAGAATGGCATCACATTCAGGGTTATTAGAAAACATGGCTCACTGATCACTTTATGAAGGCATGGGGGAGTGTTTTCTACCACTTATCAGTTAGCACACTAGAGTACAACTTAGACAAACCCAAGATTTGCTATCAAATATAATGGTGTTCTGAGAATATGACTCCAGAAGAGAAAGCTTGCTTGGGATACAAATATATACATTTGATGCTTTTGCATTAAAAAAAACCCAATAACTAACAAAAATGATTTTAATATCTGATGAATGAGGAAATATTCTTATTAAGGTTCCAAAAATGATGATATATGAGGAGGTATCACACAAATATTAGAATTCTATACCAATATATGAAATTATAAGCCTCTACACAGAAAAATAAAACAAAATATCTGATTTTACTATTGCACGAAAGAAAATTTGAGAGACATGACCTTGAAATGTTAGGAAATCTCAAAGACGAGATAGAATCTGGGTGAGGTGCCTCACATCTCTAATCCTCCAATTTAGAAGTGGAGACGGCAGGATGAGGAGTTCAAAGCCAGCCTCGACTGCATAGCAAGTAGTACAAGAGCAAGCTGGGCAGCATAAGGTCCTGTCTCAACAAACAACAGCAACTCAAGTTTTGAGACATAGTTTACTGGATTAGAAACTACAGAGAACAATAACGGTGGATGTAAGTCAATTATTCTGCTTTCAGATATTGAACATTTAAAGTCCAGCTAACATATTTCGTTCTAAATTTACATGCATGCATTTTGCCAGGTCACTTCCGATTTTAGTTTTCACATAAAATTAGCCTGGCTAATATCACTAGCCCATGTTTTCTGACCCTTCACAGCCACAGGCACTATGTTAAATTAGCGCAATGTCCTATTCATTCCCACATCGTCCCAGAAATAAGAAACGCTCTCTGTGCTTTGTAGATGACGAGACTGTGATTTTTTCATACTTAAGACAAAATGCAGGACTAACTCAGATGATGGGAAGAAGAATCATGAGGAGAAGGCTTATTGAATTGAATACCCATGTCCTAAACATTCTCCTTATCAATGTAAGTGAAACCAAGAGCTGGTAACTGTAGATTTGCTTCTATACATCTCATTTAAGGGTCTGTGTTTACCTCTAGCACAACCCCTGGCTTGATAGAATTAAACCTTGTAAAAGTGTCTCGAGTGTCATTCTGTTTTGTCCACATCAAAATAATGTTTTTCCTCATAATCTCTGGTTCTAATTTGGACAAAATATCCTCATTTCTCCTCCTTGTGTAAAGGCTGTAATACAGCAGTGTTGTCACTGGAACAATCTAATTTACCCCTTGCAAGAAATGAGGCAGAATGATGTCCTTCATGCTGTATTTTTCTTTATGGTCAATGTGGAAGAATATATTTAATGCTCAATTAAAAAAAAACCTGCCTGAAGTTTAAAATATTAAGGACAATGGTAGTGGAAGCTTTTTAAAATATTTATTTATTACTTCAAGTTACATCTCCATCATAGTGTCCTCTCTGCCCCTCCCAGTCCTGCCCCCCCCCCCTCCCCCCCCCCCCCGTCACTTCTATCACACTCCTCTGGAGTAGAGTGCTCCTACATAACGGTCCCACACCACATTTCAGCAGTCATATGAGGGCCAAAAGCCTCCTCATACATTGGGGGCCTACATGGCAGCACCACTAGGGCAAAGTGTCTCATTGACAGGAAAAAAAGTCTCTGCTCATGTTCCCTTTGGTGCATTCATTGTAGTATAGTTATCCTGTACTATATGGCTAAAATCCGACTATAAGTGAATAGATGCCATGTGCATCCTTCTGGGTCTGGGTTAGCTCACTCAAGATGATCTTCTCTAGTTCCATCCATTTGGCTTCAAATTGCATGATTTTGTTGTTTCTGGTAGCTGAGCAGTATTCCGTTGTGTAGATGTACCAGTTTTTTAATCCATTCCTCGATTGAGGGACATCTGGGTTGTTTCCAGTTTCTAGCTATTACAAATAGGGCTGCTATGAACATAGATGAGGAAATTTCCTTGAGATTCGGTGAGGAATCATTTGGATATATACCCAGAAGTGGTGTGGCTGGGTTCCGAGGCAGAGCTATTCCAAGTTTTCTAAGATATGGCCAGACTGACCTCCATAGTGGTTGCACAAGCCTGCACTCCCACCAGCAATGGAGGAGTGTTCCCCTTCCTCCACACCCTCGCCACCATGTGCTGTCATATGAGCTTTTGATCTTAGCCATTCTGACAGGTGTGATATGGAATCTCAGAGTTGTCTTGAGTTGCATTTCTCTGATGATTAAGGATGTTGAGCATTTCTTCAAGTGTCTCTCAGCCATTAGGGATTCCTCCTTTGTGAATCCTCGGTTTAGCTCTGTTCTCTATTTTTTGATTGGATTGTTTGGATTCTTGGCCTTTAATTTCTTGAGTTCTTAAAGTCTGCCTAACATCTGCCTTTTTGACCCTGAAACCATCAAAATCCTGCTGAAGAACCAGCCTGTTGCCTTTCTGTTCAGTCTCTACCTGCCCCTCCTGTGTTCAGTTCTGCCCATTATAATTTTATTAGCTGCAGGTCAACCCTGGTCCAGCTGCTCAACTAATAAGAGACCAGCCTGGTAGTGTCTGCAGGAGCTCTCTGTGCCATCTGGGCAGTGTGTGAAGACCACCCTGGCCATCCTGGGAATCAGGAGGGACAGCTTGCCTGCTGCTGACTCCTGTTGTGCTCAATGTCCACCTTCCACCAGTCCTCCTGATGACTAGTCCCCAGTTTGTCTTTTGAGGAGTCATGGGGGCTGGAGAGATGTCTTAGTGGTTAAGAGCACTGACTTCTCTGCCAGAGGTCCCGAGTTCAATTCCCAGCAACCAAATGGTGGCTCACAACCATCTGTAATGGGGTCTGATGCCCTCTTCTGGTGTGTTTGAGAACAGAACATT
Organism: Lophiomys imhausi; assembly: GCA_907164525.1. Lineage (NCBI taxonomy): Eukaryota > Metazoa > Chordata > Mammalia > Rodentia > Muridae > Lophiomys > Lophiomys imhausi. The sequence continues at coordinate 1,271,205 of CAJQZJ010032904.1, forward strand.
TATACATATATACATATTTTGGCCTCAGTGCCGTGGCTTGGTTGGTAGGGGAAGCTTTAACTATTTAAAGCTTTTTGTTGACTCTTTTATCAGGCAAAACATACTTTTTACAAAATGTTCTCTCTTTTATTTAATTATTTAGTTTACAACCCGATCAGAGCTTCCTCTCCCTCCTCTCTTCCTAGTTCCTCTTCTTACCTGCCCTTCCCCTATGACCCCCTCCCTTTCTCCTCAGATATCCTTTTCTCCAATGGATATCAACTCACCATGGCATATCAAGTTGTAGTAGGTCTTGGCACATCTTCTTCTATTGAGGTGAGACAAAGCAATCCAGTTAGGGGAAAGGGATTCAAAATCTAGCAACAGAGTCAGTGATAGCCTCTGCTCCTGCTGTTAGAGGTCCCACATGAGGAATAAGCTGCATATCTGTTACATATATGCAGAGGGCCTAGATCCGTCCCATTCATGCTCTCTGTGTTGGGGTTTAGTCTCTGTGGGCCCCTACAGGCCCGGGTTAATTGATTCTGTAGGTTTTTTTGTGGTGTCCTTGACCTCTCTAACACATTTAGTCCTTCTTCCTCTGCTTCCACAAGATTCCTAGAGCACTGCCCCATGTTTCACTGGCACTTTCTGCAACTGTTTTCATCAGCTGCTGGGTGAAGCCATTCAGATGACAGCCATGCTAGGCTCCTGACTGCAAGTATAGGTGAATATGATTAACAGTGTCAGGGTTGGGCTCTCACATCCTGGGACTTAAGTTGGAACAGTCATTGGTTGGCCATTTCCTCACTTTCTACTCTTTTTTAAATGTAAGCATTCTGTTTGGAAGCAGGAAAATAAGGAATTTATGCATTGTTTTGTGTTTTTCAAGAACAACTATATGCAGCTAAAGAAAGGCTTACAATTAATATTTACACCACTAAAATCAGATACATTGTAACCTTGTGGCCTCTTTAAATTTTCTGTTACAATAACTATGTGTATAGCATCTATTAATTTAAATGAAAGTCTACTCTTTCCATACTGATTGGTCCCTGATACTTGAGATCAGAGGATGAGAAGTCCCCAGTTTTGGGGGCTTGTTTCTGTGTGGTCTGGTTTGGCTTATTATACTTCACTCATACTTCTTTGTTTTCAGGGACTGGGGTACTTTTAGCAAATGTTTGAAATGTTTTTCTGGTTTTGCAACATGTTTTTGAGAATTGTTTTCAAATATGTAGATCACATTGGATGATAGAGATAAAATTTCTCTGACCCATGAACATAAGACAGTTTTTTTTTTATTTATTGTGGATCCTATAATTTCTTTCATCAATATTTTATTCTTCCTGCCGTGTTCATCTTTCATCTTTTGGCTATAATATATTAGTAAACATTTTCTTCTTGTTGTTTTTTTTGTCTTCTTTATTTTCTTTATATATATTTTTTCTTTATATATATACCATTGTTATAGAAACAATGACTACAAATACTACTTAGCATTTATATTGATTTTGTGTTCTATAACTGTACTAAAATTTGTTTGTAATTTTCATTTTTAATGGAATTTAGAGGGCTTTCTGTACATATGGTTATGTCAGGACTGGAGAGATATTTCAGTGGTTAAGCACTGGTTGTTTACCCACATGGCAGGTCATAATTTCCTGCCTGTAACTCTAGTTCCAAGGGATCCAACACCCTTTTCTAGCCTCCTTGAGCAGTGAACACATGTGGTGCACAGACATATATGATGGCAAAAAACAAACATATACATACATTAAAATAAAATTAAAATATCTGTTTTAAAAGATCATGTCAAATATGTTTGACATGTCACTGTCATTGACAAAAAAATAAGAGAGACCAATGAAAGAGAATACATATGCCAAAAATTAAATCCACAAATTGATCTTCATAAAATAAGATGTTTTTAACATGGTGATGCAAGTTAGGATGGAAGCCAAGTTGCATATAGAACTTTAAACTCATGGAGGTGGATGCGTAGTAGAATGTTAAAGTCAGTTGGCAAATATGTATGGACTAGACATTGGGAATGTATGCTAAGCCTTATAATTTTCATGATTGTGGCCTAATTATTTTTGTTGTTTTGTATTGGATTTGTTATTATAAGAGAAAGATCCATTTGTTGGACTGAAAGGGGGACCTGTTGGGGGGAAAAGATGCACCTTAAACTAAAAAGAAAGAAAGAAAGTGGATGGAGGGGGTATGAGGGGGAAGAGGGTGGGAGGGTAGGTCCGGAGTGGGGAGTAAGGAGGGGATTGTGATTGAGATATAACTTGAAGAAATAAAAATACTTTAAAAAAAACTGAAAAAAAAAGAATTCCAACAATATACAGTGGGACAGGAAATCGTTAACAGATATTCTTTGACGACTTTGATGCTCACATGTAGAAGAATGAGTTTGTAGTGCATTTCATGCCATAGGTAGGAAGAATTTCAAAATGTGTTTAAGACTTAAAAGACCTGAAACTTTAATTCTTATATATTAACCACAAGAACACATGTCACTATTGTTGGAGTACATGTATCTATCTATCTATCTATCTATCTATCTATCTATCTATCTATCTATCTATCTATCT
>CAJQZJ010032904.1:1273796-1285026 GCA_907164525.1 Lophiomys imhausi
TCTATCTATCTATCTATCTATCTATCTATCTATCTATCTATCTATCTGTCTTTCTGTCTGTCTGTCTGTCTGTCTATCTATCTGTCTGTCTGTCTTTCGGTCTATCTAGTGTGTGCATGTATGTGTGTATATGTAAGTGCTTGAGTCTTATAATGTGGGCATGGTGGTCAGAGAACAACATGAAGGACTGATTCTCTCTTTCCTCTGTGTGGGTCCTAGGGCTCTCTTTACACACTAAGCCCAGAAAATATTTCTTGATATTGGTCTGGACATGGACATTTTGATATTATGTCAAAAGTAAAGGCAACGAACGACAGCAAAAACAGATATGAGTGCATCAAGCTCAACTGTGGCAGAACAATGCAAAAGGAACATTTGTAAGAATGGAGAAAAAAGTATAAATCCTATGTCTTATAAGGAGCTGATGTTCAAAATAAATAATAGACTCAAATAAGTAGCAAGCCAATAAGTGGCCTAGTAAAACTGTGAACAAAAGCTGATTAGAGTTTTTTTTTTTTCAAATGAAGACTTCAAATGTCCAACAGATATATGAAATATGTAAACAGAAGTTAAATGTCCCTAGCTATCAGGGAAATGTAAATATATAGCACAATGAGACACAAACTAGGGAGCTAAGGTGACCCAAATTTTACTTTCTAAAATGAGGAAGAGTAGCTTTGAGATGTAAAATGCTTAGCATAAGTGTCTGTATGTGATTCTAACAAGTGTTGACAGGAACATGCATGGTGCAACTTGGAATAATAGATTATTAATGGATATATAATACTATATTCACAAGTTACAAGTTTTTTTCCTGTCTTAAATGTCTTCAGGTTTTGTTTCTCATCTATTTTCTTATCTCTGAAATGCTCCAGGGAAAATGTTCTAACTCTATAAAAGATGCACAAGTGCACGATGGAACATGGGAACTGTACCTGCTTGCAGTCTAGTTGATCTGCTACAGTATACAGAACATTCTTGTAGTGATGAGCAATGGAATTTTATTTATCTTATGGAGCTGACAGTCCTGTTGAGCTAATAAAAGACACAAGCAGGGGGAAATTTTCAAATAATCATATTTTTATAAGAAATAAATAATGTAAAGATAGTAAAGATAAATTAATAGATGGAAAGATAGGTAGAGAGATAGATGGATGGATGGATGGATGCATAGAAATGATTGACCACTTTGATGCCCATATGTAGAAGAATGAGTTTTTAGTGCATTTCATATCATAGGTAGGAAGAATTTCAAAATGAGTTCAAGACTTAAAAGACCAGAAAGTTTAATGTTTATATAATAACCACAAGAACACATGTCTCTATTGTTGGAGTACATGTATCACACATAGGTGATAGATGGATAGATGATAGATAAAAAATGGAATGATAGATCATAGATAGAAGACAGATGATTCATAGATGATAGATAGATAACAGATTGAAATATAGATGATAAAGGCATTTTATATGATATAGTCTAAGAATCCACTCATAGAAAGTATGATATCATTCAGTATCACAGCTTGAAATAAGAAAAAATGAGTCATGTAAAATTCTGACAAGGGGGAATTCTGACAGAGGAAGGAAAAGAGAAAGTACTGAAGCAAAAACAATCTTGCGGAAGGGATCCAAGATGGCGGCGGCCTGCGCGGATGTATTTTGATTTCAGGTTTAACAGTCACAGGGCAGTGAGTGTTGCAGGACCCTGTACAAATGGCTCAACCCCTTCTAAATCTCACCCAACCACCCAGCGTCCCTAGACAGGATGCTCCTTCCCACTCTCGGACACACAAGGAAGCCGCTGGACCCAGGAATCGGGATCCCCCATCCCCCACCAGGAGAGACTCCAGGTAAGTTCCAACTTAATACCCAGCAGGTGGATTCAGATCCCACGCAGAGATAATCCCCAACCTGCTGGGCACCACCAGGTCTCACACAGACTATCCAGCTATCTGGCGAAAAGGCTGTGACCCTTGGAAGTGAGCGCAGCTCAGCTACAAAGTGCCTTCAGACTGCAGATCGCATCCCACTGCTGTGATGTCACTGGCCAGTTTCCAAGCCACGGGAGCGGCAAGGCCATTGGGAGTGAAGGGCAGATTTACCCACCACAGGAACCAAACCCTGGGAAACTGCGAGATATTTGAAACTGTCGTATATCGGACTTTTGTACTAGTACTGGCCATTCCGGTGGGGAACCAGGGTTTACTTGTACACAGCTCCACCACCTGGATTAGTTAGGTCTCCACCTAGGAGGCGGGGCTGAATGACTCACCTTATAGGGGTGGAGTAAGGCAACTCGAATTCTACACCAAAGCGCTCCCTTTGGACCCAATTCCAGAAGACAGCTAAAAATTCCACATGGCCAGAGACCCCAGACCAAAAAAAAAAAAAAAAAAACAGAGCGGAATGACTCCAACAAAAGAAAGCAACGCTTTTCCACCCAGCACGAACTACCTCACCACAGCTGAAACACATGAAAACGATGACAATTCTACATTATGGAAAGTGATAGAGTCCCTTCAAGAAGAACTTAAATCTATGAAGGAATTCAAAGAAGCCACAATTTTACAAGTCAAAACAACGAATAACACCATTAAAGAGCTGTAAGCCAAGGTGACTCAGCTTGAACAGGAAAAGGACAGAGCAATGAAAAATTTCCAGGCAAAAACAAGCAAACTGGAGAAGGAAATACACAAAACTAAAAATACCATTCAAGACATGAAAATAGAAATGGAAACAATAAAGAAAACACAGTAAGAGTTAAAGAGGAAATGGAGAATCAAGGGAAGAGAACAGGAACTACGGATGTGAGTATCAAAAATAGGATGCAAGAGATGGAAGACAGGATCTCAGGCATGGAAGATTCGATGGAAGAAATCAGTACAACATCCAAAGAAAATGAGAAAACTAAAAAATCTCTCACCCGCAACATCCAAGAAATCAAGGACTCAGTGAAAAGATGGAACCTAAGAATTATAGGCATAGAGGAAAGAGAAGACTCCCGACTCCATGGTCCAGGAAATATATTCAACAAAATCATAGAAGAAAACTTCCCAAACCTAAAGAAAGAGATGCCAGTAAAAATCCAAGAGGCTTACAGAACACCAAACAGATTAGATCAGAAAAGAAACTCCTCTCGCCACATAATAGTAGAAACTCCAAATGTAGAGAACAAAGAAAGGATATTAAAAGCTGTAAGAGAAAAAGGCCAAGTCACATACAATGACAGACCCATCAGAATCACACCTGACTTCTCCTCAGAAACTTTAAAAGCTAGAAGGGCCTGGACAGATGTCCTACAAGCCCTGAGAGAACATAGGTGCCCAGCCAGACTACTATACCCAGCAAAACTCTCTATCAACATAGAAGGAGAAAACAAGATATTCCATGACAAAATCAAATTCAAACTATATCTCCCCACAAACCCAGCCCTACATAAGATCCTAGAAGGAAAATTCCAACACAGAGAAGATAACTACACCCAAGAAAAGTGAGGAAATAGAAACCTCCACAGCAACTAAATAAAAAGAAACAAAAGACGACCAGCTATACAAAAATAATGGGAAAAAACAAACCCTGGTCACCAATATCCATCAACATCAATGGACTAAATTTGCCAATAAAAAGACACAGACTTACAGACTGGATCCGTAAACAAGACGCATCTTTTTGCTGTATACAAGAAACACATTTCACTCTGGAAGATAAACACTACCTCAGAGGAAAGGGCTGGGAAAAGATTTTCCAAGCAAATGGACCCAGGAAACAAGCTGGAGTAGCCACCCTAATATCAAACAAAATAGACTTCCAATTGAAGTTAATAAAAAAAGACAGAGAAGGGCATTACATACTCATTAAAGGAAATATCCACCAAGAGAACATCTCAATATTGAACATCTATGCCCCAAACACAAAGGCACCAACATTTATAAAAGAAACACTTCTAGAACTTAAATCACACATCAATCCAAACACTTTAATAGTGGGAGATTTCAACACCCCACTCACAACTATGGACAGATCATCAAGACAGAAGCCAAACAGAGAATTAATGAGTCTAACAGAGATCATGAACCAAATGGACCTAACAGATATCTACAGAACATTTCACCCAAACACAAAAGAATACACCTTCTTCTCAGCACCTCATGGAACCTTCTCCAAAATCGACCATATAGTTGGCCACAAAGGTAGCCTCAACAGATACAAGAAAATTGAAATAACCCCTTGTATCTTATCAGACCACCATGGAATAAAGCTGGACTTCAATAGCAAAAGATTCAACAGAAAGTCTACACACATATGGACATTGAACAACTCTTTACTAGAGGACCACTGGGTCAGGGAAGAAATAAAGAAGGAAATCAAAGACTTCTTAAAATCCAACAAAAATGAAGACACAACATACCGAAACCTATGGGACACAATGAAAGCTGTGCTATGAGGAAAGTTCATAGCACTAAGTGCCTTCAAAAAGAAAATTGTGACAGCTGATATTAGCGAATTAACAGCTAAACTGGGTGAATTGGGAAAAAAAAGAAGCAAACACTCCCAAGAGGATCAGAAGGCAGGAGATCATCAAACTCAGGGCTGAAATCAACAACTTAGAAACAAAAAGAACTATACAAAGAATCAATGAAATTAAGAGTTGGTTCTTCGAGAAAATAAACAAAATAGACAGACCCTTAGCCAAATTAACTAAAAGACAGAGGGAGAAAACACAAATCAATAAAATCAGAAATGAAAAGGGAGAAATAACAATAGACATTGAGGAAATCCAGAGAATATTTGGATCCTACTTTAAAAATCTATACTCCACCAAATTTGAAAACTTAAGTGAAATGGACAATTTTCATGATAGATTCCACCTACTGAAGCTAAATCAAGATCAGATAAACAGATTAAACAGCCCTATAACCCCTAAGGAAATAGAAACATTCATTAAAAATCTCCCAACCAAAAAAAGCCCAGGGCCAGATGGCTTTAGCACGGAATTCTACCAGATCTTCAAAGAGGAGCTAACACCAATACTTTTCAAACTCTTTCACAAAATAGAATCTGAAAGAACATTGCCAAACTCATTCTATGGGGCCACAGTCACCCTGATTCCTAAACCACAAAAAGACCCAACAAAGAAAGAGAACTTCAGACCAATCTCCCTCATGAACATAGATGCAAAAATACTTAATAAAATACTAGCAAACCGAATTCAAGAACACATCAAAAGTATCATACACCATGATCAAGTAGGCTTCATCCCAGGAATGTAGGGATGGTTCAACATATGAAAGTCTATCAACGTCATTCACCATATAAACAAGATGAAAGAAAAAAAAACCACATGATAATCTCGCTAGATGCAGAAAAAGCATTCGACAAAATCCAACACCCCTTCATGCTAAAAGTTCTGGAGAGAACGGGCATACTAGGACTGTACCTAGAAATAATAAAGGCAAAATACAGCAGGCCAGTGGCCAACATCAGATTAAATGGAGAGAAACTTGAAGCATTTCCTCTAAACTCAGGGACAAGACAAGGATGTCAACTTTCACCATATCTCTTCAATATAGTACTTGAAGTTCTTGCTAGAGCAATAAAACAACTAAAGGAGATCAAGGGGATAAACATTGGAAATGAAGAAGTCAAATTATCCCTATTTGCAGATGATATGATAGTATACATAAACGACCCGAAAAATTCCACCAGAGAACTCTTACAGCTGATAAACACCTTCAGCAAAGTGGCTGGATACAAAATTAATTCAAAAAAAACAGAAACCCTTTTTTATACAACAAACAAAGGGGCTGAGGTAGAAATAAGGGAAACAACCCCCTTCACAATAGCCACAAACAACATAAAATGCCTGGGGGTAACTCTAACCAAGCAAGTAAAGGACCTGTACAACAAGAACTTCAAGCCCTTGAAGAAAGAAATGGAAGAGGCCTTTAGAAGATGGAAAGATCTCACATGCTCATGGATAGGTAGGATCAACATAATAAAAATGGCCATCCTACCAAAAGCAATATATAGATTCAATGCAATTCCTATCAAAATACCAACAGAATTTTTATAGACTTGGAAAGAGCTATTCGCGATTTCATATGGAACAACAAAAAGCACAGAATAACTAAATCAATCCTGTACAATAAAAAAAATCTGGAGGTATCACCATCCCAGATTTCAAGCTGTACTACAGAGCAATAATTGTAAAAACAGCATAGTATTGGTATAAAAACAGACCAGTAGATCACTGGAATCGAATTGAAGATCCAGAAATAGACCCACACACTTGTGGCCACCTAATTTTTGACAAAGAAGCCAAAAACGCACAATGGAAGAAGGACAGCATTTTCAACAAATGGTGCTGGTCCATCTGGATGTCCACTTGTAAAAGAATGAAATTAGACCCATACTTATCACTTTGTACAAAACTTAAGTCCAAGTGGATCAAAAACCTTAACATAAGGCCGGTCACACTAAATCTACTAGAAGAAAAAGTGGGAGATACCCTTGAACTCATTGGCACAGGTGACAACTTTCTGAACAGAACACCAACAGCTCAGGACCTGAGATCAACAATCAATAAACGGGAACTCATGAAACTGAAAAGCTTCTCTAAGGCAAAAGACACTGTCATTCGAACAAAAAAGCAGCCTACAGACTGGGAGAAAATCTTCACCAACCCCACATCTGACAGAGGGCTAATATCCAAAATCTACAAAGAACTCAAGAAATTAAATCCCAAGAAACCAAATAATCCAATCAAAAAATGGGGGACAGAACTAAATAGAGAATTCACAAAGGAGGAATTCCTAATGGCTGAGAGACACTTGAAGAAATGCTCAATGTCCTTAATCATCAGAGAAATGCAACTCAAGACGACTCTGAGATTCCATCTCACACCTGTCAGAATGGCTAAGATCAAAAGCTCAAATGACAGCACATGCTGGTGAGGGTGTGGAGAAAGGGGAACCCTACTCCATTGCTGGTGGGAGTGCAGGTTTGTGCAACCACTATGGAGGTCAGTCTGGCGATATCTTAGAAAACTTGGAATAGCTTTGCCTCAGGACCCAGCCATACCACTTCTGGGTATACACCCAAATGCCTCTTCACGGAATCATAAGGAAGTTTCCTCATCTATGTTTATAGCAGCCCTATTTGTAATAGGTAGAAACTGGAAACAACCCAGATGTCCCTCAACCGAAGAATGGGTTAAAAAACTGTGGTACATCTACACAATGGAATATTATTCAGCTATCAGGAACAATGAAATTATGCAATTTGCAGCCAAATGGATGGAACTAGAAAAGCTCATCCTGAGTGAGCTAACCCAGACTCAGAAGGATGCATATGGCATCTATTCACTTATAGTAGGATTTTAGCTATATAATAGAAGGTATCGATACTACAACTAACACAAAAGGGAACTTGGACATAGGTTTTTATTTATTTATTCATTTATTTGTTTGTTTGTTTGTTTGTTTGTTTGTTTGTTTGTTTGTTTATCTATCTATTTATTTATTATTTTTATGTTTTTTTTTCTATTTTTTAGTCTTTTTATCTATTTGTCTGCTTATTTGTTTGTTTGTTTGTTAGTTCTCTCTCCCGGGCAATGAGACACTTTTCACTGATGGTACTGCCTCGTAGACCCCGAATGAATGAGGAGGCTCTTGGCCCTCATAAGACCTCTCAAATGAGATAAGGGACTGTTATATAAGGACACCCCACCACAGAGAAATGGGATGGAAGGGATAGGAGGTAAATAAAAAAAATGAAATGTGATGTTTCAGCATCTTACTACTAATTGTCATAAACTGTTTAGGATAATTAAAAATGCAAACTAATAGTTATGCAAGCTGGTCATTTTGTTAGGTACTATGACAGCCTATTATAGTTATTTTCTAAGCTAATCAGAAATAAAGCTGCTAAGAGACTGCAACATCTGCTTACCTTAATATAAGAGATAGATAGGGCCTCTTCAAAAACCTCAAGAGATCTGCAGAGTATGGCATTCAAAGATGTTTTCGTAACTTTAGATTTTATTACATCAAGACATATCAACTCCTGACAGCACCCCCTATTCTACCCCAAGTAGAAGATGAGCATTGAAGAATCTCCAGTGGGAGCTGATTGAATTAGTTGCAAGCCTATCTCTTGGTAGGAAAAGCCCCTTGCTCCAACTGTAGACAGAATGCTGTCCAAAAAAGGACAAAACCTGCAAGCAGGTAAGTCGACAGCCTAGCTCTGCCAAGACAGGGTAGGCAAATCCTTCATAACCCCTGCTCTGCAATCAATATCGGTCAGAGAATTGGGGACAAATGACTGAAGATCGATGCTGTAATGTATGGAGAGAAAATGGGAACTGTCCAGGCAGCCACTAGTATGTCATTTCTTAGTTTTGGAAGCTGCAGGCCCTGTACTTCCTATAAAATCAGATATATTTATCCCTCTCAGGTCTCTGAGGTGGTTGAAGAACAGATAGCTAGAGTCTCATAATTAAATTTTGAGTTGTTTAGGAGTCAAGAGAGTGTTATAGATCTAAGAAGATACTTTTAAAATTGTGTGGCAAGGCAGTATGAATGTTGAGTTAGATATAGAACTTTAAACTCATGGAGATGGTTAGATAGTAGAATGTTAAAGTCAGGTGTCAAATACATATGGACTGGACATTGGGAATGTATGCTAAGCCATATAACCTTCATAACTGTGGCCTAATTACCTCTGTTGTTTTGTATTGTATCTATTATTATAAGAGAAAGAGCCATTTGTTGGACTGAAAGGGGAAACATTAGGGGTAAATAAGATATACCTTAAACTTAAAAAAAAGAGAGAGAAGAGGATGGGGAGTTGAGGGTGGGAGGGTGGGACTGGAGGGGGAATAGGAAGGGAACTGGGATTGAGATGTAACTTGAAGAAATAAAAAATAAAGGAAAAAAAAATCTTGCATATTTGAACTGCAGAATGTTGGCCAATGTAGTTAGTGCATGGACAACATAAGATGAATGTTGAGATGATATCAAAATTAAGGAGACAGCAGATCTGGGTAATAATATGAGATTTAATTGCAGTAAGAAACCATGGTTTGTTTGTAACTTGAAGATGAATTGTCACTGAAGGCATTGTAAGAGAATGCTGCTTTTTGTTCACTGGGGGATTTCTCTTTGGTCTGTATGCTTCAGGTAAATAGAATTGCAGCATTCCCTCAGCTGTGCACAAAACTCAGTAGACAGCACTAGGATTCCTTTTTTCTCTTCTTATTTCTTTCAGTCTTCTAGGTAACTGACCTTAGTTGAACTACCTCAAATGAACTTCTGTTGACCATCTGTATCTGGCTGGTTGCCTGTGTTTTCCTTTATTATCCACCACAGTAATATGCCATAGTGAATCCTACCTGGCATGTTTTAAAACTAGCCTCTGTAGTCCAGAATAGCTAAGAGTAGATTTTGATTTCAGCTGTAATTCCACACTACAACCTGTAATTACTGGTTGCCCTTAACAAAAATCCGTTAACAAAAAAAATCCAACCTCTGGCTGGATTGTTGACTGACACAATGTGATGGCTATGTGCTCTGCTGTGTGTGGCCGTATGGGAAGAGGTGAGGAATGGTACCTTTGACTTCTGAACACAACCTGAGCATCCTGATTCTACTGACAAGCACCTGAAGTTGCTAAGCCAACTGATAGACTCCCAGGGAAATAAAGGTGAACAAGATAGATTCCCCTCCACTTTCTTCCCTCCCCTATCACTTCTCTGGTGTTCAATTCAACCCAAGGAACCAGGAACTGAGGAGGAAGGAAGTAATTGACATTCAAATCCTCTATTTTTAGACACCTTTACACTTTCCTTTGCTTCTAACTAGCAAGAATTTTTCCAAACAAGCTTTTAATTAGCAGGTGAGTTTAATTGATACGTGGTTTCTTATAAAAGGAAGGACCTCAGTGAGGAGAGGGAGGGGGAAGGAACACCATCACTCTCCTTCACAATGGAAGGCCATTAATTCATTTGCACCTGGGTGTTTTAAAGGATCAATTTACTGTAGCAAAGAAAGAAAGCAGAGAATCAAAAGGTTGGAGTCTGTCAGAGAAGAAAGAGAGGCATTATAATTTAACATGCTATGTGGATAATTTAAAAACTTGGAAAAATATTGCTGCCGACATCCAAATACAGAAACGAATCTATTTGCATATAGTCAGGTTCTGTCCAATTGCTTAAAAAGATTAATGTTTCAAAATCCATAAAGTTAATTTTTTTAAGTTCTCATTTTGTAGGAAAGGGAAAAGAATGAAATAAAACACATATTAATATACTTTTCATTTCTGTTAAAGGAGCATCTTCTTAGTTCCCTTGAATGATGATTCTTAGCACATCGCTATAGGTCAAATTAAAAGTAAATGCTTTTGTTTTTGATCAGGGCAGAAAAGCACATATTTCTGTGTACTTTTTTGTAAAATGGGAGTTTACTGGAAGCGTAATCATCTATATGTCAAAAGAATCAGAGCATATTGGTTATGTGCAATAGAGATATTGGGTAATGTACGTAGAGACAGGAATAAATTGAGTCTGTAATAGTGGTCTCACAAGATGAAGAGCTGAATAACTGAGCCTCACAACTGGACCAGAAATAGAAAAGCTCTGAAATATAGGTGGCAGAAACTAGCAGAGGTCTTTATAGAATCTGCTGCCCCAGTAAGTCGATCGTAGCCATTCTCTATCTCCTCCTCCTCATATCACTCTGTCTTTTCTTCTTTGTCTTCTTTTATCATGTCATGCTCTAGTACAATGCATTTTGGTCATATCCACCCTTCCCTAGCTTCCTTCAACTCTTCCCCTGTTCCCTCAATATTTCCTCTCCAATTTACATCTTCTATTATACATAGTTTTCTATGTAAGTTTTATCATATTGAGTCTAACTAATGAAGTCCATAAGCACGAGGGTTTATGGGTAATCACTAGGGCGAGGCTCTCATCCCTGGAATGTTAACTGGTGTGGCTTCATGAAGGTCTTATGCAGACAGCCATAGCTGTTGAGAATTCATAACAGCAACGTCCCTGACATATCCGAAAGATATTATTTGCAGCATTCCTCCTAGTCCTCTGGATCTTCATACTTTCTGCCTGTCTCTGTCAATGTTCCCTGAGCCTTGGCTGTAGGGATTATATTGCTACTCCTAAAGTCATTACCCATAAAGCAGTGTGCATATAGACAGCACTAGTTGGAATCAAGAT
>CAJQZJ010032904.1:1285036-1295970 GCA_907164525.1 Lophiomys imhausi
TCAGTTCTATCAGTATCTTCTATGGTAAGGGAACAATTCATCAGGGAAAATGTTCAGGCTGCTGACTCAACTTTGCTTGACTCTACACATTCATGAGCACACTTGTGTAATTTATAGCCCATCCATGTATGTGGAGGTACATATTGGTATAAATTACAGCTATCCAACTATCTTCCAAAACTTTCTACCCGAGTTACTATTTTGGTTGGCATAAAGTTTGGATAGCATGGGGAAAATCCACACTACCACCAGACATTGCTAACATGCATATTCTCCGTTAGCAAGACTAGAATCCTGTAGTCCTAAAAAAGAAAAGTCTCCTTTGGTTCTCCACAGTTAGTAGCCATAAAAAAAAAATGGTTACACGTTCACCCTTTGAGAAGCCTTTTCAGATTACTTAATGTTTATTCTTTTAAAAGCCTTATATAATAACCTGTATCCTGCTGAGTTCACCATACAACTGTCAGAGACTTGCATTTATTAGACAAATGGTAGTTACATAGAACAGAGAGTCCTGGAAGAGAATCAAGTAAATCAAACTTCTCCTCCTAAATGTTTGCTTTATTGATGGGCCCAAACTGTGACTCTTAGTTAACATTATGGCAATATAAAATAATTTTAGTTATAATAACAAGGGGTCTTTTATTATTTAAGAGTGAATTATGCTCTTGGGGATACAATTTACAGATTTCTAACATGCTTTTTTTTTTCCCGAATACTATTTTTCTTTTTTTGTTTATTGAGAAACAGAATGACTAAGGATGTTTTTAAAAGGAAACTCTTACCTGATATCATGGTTAGTCCTGATATTTTCTGATAGAAATGAATCAGGGTCATGGGTATATTTAGGTCAATAACTTGGAACCTGAGCTTATGTATTGGGACTTGGGATATAGATAGAGAAATCTGAGAGAATGTCATGTCTGATTACAGTTTTGCCTTGTATGATTTGTGGTCCTTTCTTTATGTCCCTCTCTAGACTGTTAGCAATGCAAACTCTCATTACAAGCAGCTAGCTCAGTGTAGTGCGCATCCACACTAGGTAAAGAAAATAGGAACCCTTGAATGCTCTAATTGGTGATCCAGCCTCCTAGACTACTAAAAATTAATTGGCCAGATGTTCCCTACCCAACCGTAATGGGGGAGAATGTGGAAGCCTGAGTTTTCAACCTTCCCCAGGTGTGCACATTTGAGCAAAGAAAAGCAACCGTGACTGACATGGTGACAGGTGCAGTGCCCATGTTCCACAGTGCCCTTGTGTGTCTGCTATATATTTAGGACTTTCCCCCTGAGGCATTTCAGGAATATGAAAATAGACAGGGAACAAAATGAGGAGACCTTTAAAATAGAAAATAATGCTTGGAATTTGTGACTATTATATTAGGTGTATATTGATTATATTATTATTTTAGACTGCACCTGCGCCTGTCATTGTTAGTTCTTGTTATAATTACCTGCCCAGCACTGTGCGAGAAGCACCTTAACCTTCCCAGCTTTAGAGGTGGGCACTTACATCTTCTCTACTTCTGAGATTTGTCACCTGACCTTCAGAGAGATAGTCGATCTCTTACACTCCTGCAGAAAGCAGAAGAGATCTTGAGATTCTAATACTGCAGTGCACAGGCTTATCAACAAACTTCACAGGCCCCCAGAAAAGAGACCCTCTCACCTCTCCACACCACAGTCAGTGTGATAAGTCCATTCTTTACATTAACTTATTTCACCTCCAAGAGAAGTAGTACAGATTAATATTGTCATTCCCCAGGTAGGGAGATGAATGCTCTAAGAGTTTAATGAACTGGCCCAAGGTCACATGCTGCATAGGAACAGAGATAGTACTCAAATCTGGGGTTCTCTCACTCTAAGAGTGAGTTCTCAACCAAATAAAGTAATATTATAGAAATAATATAGCTTTTGGAAGCGAAAATTTATCCTTATTGCTTTCAGTCTGATTAGCTTCCTTGTCAGGATTCACATGCTTATTTTCCCATAGATAGAGATACAGACATAGATATTCTGAAATGTAGGAAGCACTTCCTTGGGCCTCAATTTTGAATAGAACCTAAAATGCCCCCAATTCTTCTCTATGATGCCCTGAAGGACTATTTAGGAAGAAAATGTTGTTCCTCTGATGAAACAGCACAGCTGTCTCAAAGAGTTTTTCATCCATCTTCTTAAAAGATGTGGACTTTCTAAAATAATGTCGCCCCCATTTGTCTTCCATGAAAGAAGATATTTCAAAACCAAGAACACCTATCATAATAAACCATTAGGAAGAGTCTAGCATTTCAGTATATTTTTAGAATTTCATATTTCACCAAATGCTTTTATATATAATTCATGGTAGTGGGGGATATGATGGGATATGACAGTTATCTCATTTGTGAAGAAGGACCAAATAACTCATTGTCCCACAGCCACAAATAAATTATCCTTTTCCTGGAGTGCAAGTTCTGTTTGTTATTTTCCTCACCTCTAATGGGTATTCCCTTTTCTCATAATATATTTTGTAGAAGACTATGACCCTCAATTTCAACTTGGCTACTGTGAGGGAAGAAATTTTCCTAAGAATTATCTTCATTGATCTGAATGTGGAACATTAGCAAAGCAGTTCCTGCTTGTAGGAGTTAAAAAGTAGCATCAAGTGATTATTGCTTGGTAGAACATTATTATTACATGTAAGTGTGCCATCATGCACATGGAGAGGTGAGGTGGCAACTTGTGAGGGTCAGTCCTCATTTCCTGCCATGTGAGTCCCGGGATCAATCTTCTTAGGTCTTCAAGCTTGGTGGCAATCCCCATATCCAGCTAAGCCATCTCACTGTCTTACAGAGTATGCTTCAATACTCTGTCACCGGTCAAACTTATGAGGAGAAAGCATAAGATTTTCTGCCCGTTCAGGGGTCCTGTTTTAGCCAGGACTCTGCTTTTCTAACTTTCATCAGTCCTACACTTGAGTCTACCATTAGTAAGCTGCACTTGAATCTCTGACTTTCATAAAATGCTGTAGTTCATAGGACATTTAAAAATGCAATGAAAAACACCTTCCCTAATTACATTGCATCAATATGTTGAACATATGCTCAGTGAATGTTGACTCTATTTTCATCTTTTCTCCTTCCTAATCATACATATTCCTTATGGTTTTTAAACTTACCTGGTGTGAATTATAGTCTGTGATATACAAGTTGATCAACTTCCTGGAGGACAGATGTTTCCTTTTCTCAATTTATTGCACCTTCACAAAAACACTCCATAACTGATTTGGAAATTGCTATAAAATTAATGTAGCCATATTTAAGAAACAGAACTACTCTGTGATGTCTTCTTGAGGGTAAAGGTTAACTCTAGAAGGAGGTTAATGCGAAAGAATTTGAGGGGAGCAGTAATTTATGTCTGTTATATTTTTTCCTCAAACGTTTCCATGGGAACTCATAGCATGGTACATTTTTAAGCCTCTTATCGTGAAAGATTTCAAGCACATGATCAAAGATTTGCTAAAGTTTTGAATGTATCTTTTTTAAAACAAATAAACAACATATATATAAGCACCCAAACTTATATGCATACACACATAAAATAGGTTATCTTGTTGATGATATTATCACATATTTTCAGCTTTGTGATTATATTTACTAAACCATTAATAATAGAAAGATTTAGTTCATATCTCTCTTCTTATTGCCAAGTGTCCTAGTTAGTGTTGTCAACTCTGCAAAACCCAAAGCCATCTTAGAGGAAAGCCTCAATTATGGATTGCTTAGATTATTGGGACTGTGAGAATGTCTATAGAGCATAATTTTCATGATAACTGATAAAGGAGTGCCCCTGGACTGTAAGTAGCACCTTTCTCTGAGCATGTGGTCTTGGGCCATACATGACATATATGGATATATGTGTTCATACAAGTACATGTGAGTGTTTTGAATGAAATAAATGCTCATTGCACCAGCCTTCAAAGACAGCTTAGCTCTATTCTTCTATGATGATATATGTAGGGCAAATGAAAACAAAGCATAAACAAAGAAACAAAAAAGTGATTCGACCTGATATCTGCAGTAGCTATACCTAAGCCAGAGTTCCGGTATGTGCATTTAATGAAGGTGCAAAGCTAATGATATTTCTGAATATTAGCTCATGACTGGCCTCCACTAAGAGTTCCTGGGAGAGCCTTTACAAAGCACATTATAAAGGGGCATCCTAAAGAGGCCAGGAAATTCTAAGAAGGTCCTTTTGCTTATATCCTTTAAGACTATCACATTGTGAACTACCTGACCATTGCACATTAATTTTGGTTGTTTTTCATTAATCAGATAATTACACCAAATACATAAGTAAAAGTTCTTCAAAGGGTTCCTCCACAAGCCATTGCTTACTCGGATATGTAGCAGCTAATAGGGTTCTTATGGTATCTTTCACTATTTAGTGTACACAATGAAAACTGGGAAACGGTGGAGGTAAGATGAAGTAGGGCTGGAACAAGCATCAAACCTTCTAGAGAACAAAGCAAATGAACATAATTTTTGTGTGTTCTGTATGCCAATACTCATGCCCATGGTGACCTGCTCTTTCTCACATTGAACCTTGATAGCCATATTAGAGACAGATTGGTTATCTCACTTCTAGATAAGGACACTGACATTCAGAAGGTTTCTGTGACTTGCCAATTCATTTCCTATCAGGTAGCCTTCTTTCTCATCAGAGTTGAACACAGTTGTCCCTACAACATAATACTCATTTAATGCCTTTTTTTCTGTTGGATTTAAGCTCTATGAAAATAAAGAATTTGTTTATCATATTCAATATCACCTCCCCAGAGCCCAATATACTCATTGGATTTATTCAACAAATATTTATCCATAGCCAAACTTTCCAAATGCTAATGAAATAATTAACACTCCTGTCATTGGAGAGCTGATATTCTGGTGGATGGAAGGGAAAAAAAAGTTTATAGATGATGTAAAACACTGCAGAGCATTAGATGAGAAAGGCATAGTGGAAAATAAGATAGCTGGGAAGAGTTAGGGAGAGAGTTCAGGGAAGTTTTCACTGAGATATTCATACTTGAATATAAATCTGAAGGTGACACTGGTGGAATTAATGAGACAAATTAATGAGAAGAACATGGTAGGCATAGGGGGTTAATTAATAGGTATGAAATGCAAATGTGCCTGGCATGTAAATGATTAGTAAGGAATCTAGTAAAACTGCACAGAGCACATATGACCGAGAGAGATGATATCCCACATTGCTTTCTTGTGCTGTGATAAAACAGCAGTTAAACACTGATAAAACTGATTAAAATATTTATTGAGGAGATGAGGGTTTATCTTAGCTTACATGTTATTCCATCATTGAGGGAAGCCAAGTCAGAAGCTCAGGCAGGACCCTAGAGGCAGGAACTGAAATGGAGACCACAGAGAGATTGCTGCTTACTGGCTTCTTTCTCACGACTTGCTCAATTTTCTTTCTCATAAAACCCAGGACCGATTCTCCAGGAATGGCACTACCCCTAGTAACCTCCCCGCATCAAAAGTATTATTAATCAAGAAAATGTGTTATAGATATACCCACATTGTGGTGGTAATTCCTGAACTGAGGTCTCATCTTCCCAAGTGATCTAATTTGTTTCAAGTTGACAAAACTAAGCACCACAGGTGAGATAACAGACCAGAAAAAAAGTGAAGCAAAAGAAGGAAAAGAATTGTAGGCTCTAGTAGGCTAATCTGCAGCCATGATTCTTTCTGTGAGGAAGATGAGAAATGAATGTGTTTGAAGAGAGGTATGATACAGCTTTATTTACATCTTCCTAGATGGCCACAGATGGCTAAGTGTACAGACACAAAGAAGCAAAGAATTGAAACTGGATAATATTTTGAATGTATTATTGTAATTCTGGAAAACCTAGAGCTTACACAGAGGGTAGGTGAGACATGATGAACTTCTGCATTTATGTCAGAGGGAAACTTAAGCTGGAGTCAAATGTGGAACCTGAAAATAAGAAAAGAGTCGAGGAGAACCTGAACTTTTTAGCCCAAGCAGTTAAAGAAAATGAAACTTCTGTTACTTGGTCCCTGGAAGAGACCTGGTACATTTAGGGCATAAAGTCCGAGGTTAAGTTTTGAGAGTGCTTCATTTAAGATGCCTGTAACTTTCCTCCTTGAGACCTTAGCCTAACAGTTGTGTGTTACAGTCACCTGGAGCCTGGGGTACAGTTTGAAGCTTGTCACACACATAGAGTATCCTTAGTATAAAGGGTATACTGGATGACATTGAACTGGATGTGATCTCCATGGGAACAGGTGAGTCAGATCACAGAAATACATTTGAATTATCAGTTGATGACTGGATGAATGTTCACAACAAAGGTAAGGTTGGAAGTGTGGTTTCTTTGACACTACAATCATTATGTTCCTTATTCATTGTGTAAATCATGGATTTCTTGTCATCAATAGAACCTTTCTCTGACAATTTTAGCAACTTCTGAATGAAAACAGAAAATACAACAAGAAAAGAGATTTATACAAAATGATATAGAAAGAACTGAAATAATATTTATTGAAAGTTATGGAACAGGACTTAAGTCTTACACAAGTATGACCTATTCCAACATGTCCAGCTGCCATGCCAGCTGTAGCCACAAAAGGATAATAACAACAACTTTAGAAATGAAGATAAGAGAATAATTTTTAATAAAGGCCTACTATGTGGCATATAATGACTTTGAATCATGATGATGAATTCATACTAATGAGGGTCTACAGTGTTAACGTACAATCATTACACTACATCTATAAGAAATATACTATTCTTCTTAGGTAAAGAGACATGTGGACAAAGATATTGTGCATTTTCTCCAGGTTACTTAAAGTTTACCTACTGGAGACTGGATCCCAATACAGATTTTCCTCATTCTGAACACATACTTTTCCCCTCTCTGCTAGTGGTTTTCCAAAAGCAGCAAATAGGTTCCAACATTTGAAAAAAAAAATGTTCATAGCACTGTGAAGTCAGCAGGCTAATGGCTATTCAATGTCAAATAAATAGGAAAGCTAGAGTTAAATTATCTCAGCCAGCATCAGCAGTACCTAGATGCAGGTGAAACTGGGTTCTGACCTGAGTTTTGCAAAACAATGACGAGTTAATAAGAATATCCCCATCATGTTGCTCTGCAAGGGAACACTGACAGACTATTGAGGACCTTCAGCCAGCAAGTATGTGACAGTTCTAAACAGCTGTATTTGCTGGTTACACAGTTGAATTTCTTTAAAGGGATGATAGTATCTCTTCATGTAGTTTGAACCAACTTAGATCCTAATTTTGACAGCATCTTCCCCTAGTCATACATAATGACTCGATTTATTTTCACTGGATTATTTTCCTTAACTGCTTTTGCTCCCCCACACACCACTCCTGTCTGGAAACAAGAACTCTACCCCCACCCCAACACTCACACACACTCCTCACACTGACTCTTGTTCTGATATGGAGAATCAATCTTTCTTGTCAATACAATATTCTCTGGCAGCTTTGTCATTTATTTTTGTATTGGATTGTCTTCCACTTTATTTCTCTGGTATTTTCTCTTTTGTATCTTTAAAAAATTTATTTCCCCCAGCTGAATCATCTCAGCTCTGTGGAATGAGATTTTAGTTGTTTTGTTTTTTTTTTTTTCTCCATCCTTGTTATGTTTATCAGGAGATTAACATCTTCCTTTTGGGGTTTTGAAATCCCTTGAACATTTTCTGTCATTTTTTTTTCCTTCTCATTTCTAAGGCCCTGTATTGTGACATCCTCAGCAGTCTGTCTTTTACCTTTCGTTAGTTTCTTGGGACATTTTATATGATAATATCAGATATCTTTGCTACCAAGCTGGAGAGATTGCTCACTGGATAAAAGTGCTTGTCATGTAAGCAAGAGGATGTGAGTTCAAGTCCTCATTATTCATATAAAAGCCAGACACTATGGCACCAGCATTTGTAATTCCAGCATTTTTACAGGAAGAGGGAAGGCAGGGCCAGGAGTACCCTAGGCTAGTATAGATTATGCAGAGGAAAAATAATGAGATCCTGTCTCAGACAAGGACTGAAGTCCAAAGTTAGCCTCTGACTTCGAGGTGTATAACATGGCATGCATAAATTTTAGTTTATGGTGTTTTGTCTGTATATACATGTGCACTATGCATACCTAGAACCTGTGGAGGCCGGAAGAGGGCTTAGGACTAGACTTAAAGATAGTCATAAAGTGTCATATAGGTGCTGGGATTTGAACCCTGGTCCTCTGGAAGAGCAATCAGTGCTCTTAAACACTGAGCCATCTCTCCAGCTACTGGTTTTATTTTTGTATGTGAAATGTCAACATGCTCAATGTTTTCTTTTAAATTTTGAATTATTTCTAGAATTAGCCATGTTCTTTCCCTTATATCTTTACTTTCAAAAACAGTTTTCATATTAATAGTTTATCATTTATTAAATAATATAGTTAATATATTAATAATAATATATTATTAATATAAATAATTTATTACTATAAATATTATTATTTATATTAATAGTTTATTATTTATACTTTGATAGGTATCTACTTATAAGTAAGATAAACAAGAACCAAGAGAATAAAAGATGATAGATATGTCAAAAAATTTCTTCAGAATAAAGCTTCATTAAATGCTAAATATTTCTGAGTTATATCTTCACAGTGTTGGAGGAATCATAATTTAGAGTCTGACTAAACCCTTTCAATGTAGTTGTTAAGGAATATCTCTGATTCTTTCTGGATGTTTGCCAGTCAAAGCAAGCTCCTATGTTTTGTGATGTGTGTCATTGGTCCCATTTTTCTCGAGGTCCTGAGACCTCCTTGATTCCATCTATCAATCACGTATTTGATGCTGAGTTGCATCAGTGAGTCTCTGATGTTGCATTTGCATCCTCTCAGATCTTCTTAATAATTTTAACTAGAAACCACCCAATAACCATTTCCCATGATTCCATTTCCTTCAGTACCAATAAGCTTCTGATAATACTTTGAAATAAAGCTCATGATCAAAATTGTAAATAAATTTATTAACATGATAAAAACTTGATTCCCTTAGTATTAAAATATCCACTGTACAAAGTGAGGAGATATGCAGTAGTTACCTGCCTCTCTAACTCCTATTCCATGCTAAGGCTCATTAGAGACTCCTTGAAGATAAAATGTGATAGAGACTTTTGAACATCTCTATATAGCTCTTCAGTTAGTCCTTCTTTAGGTAGTTCAGTAGTTTAAAAAATAATTCATTTAAACAATCCATTATTCAAAATCTTGTGTACAACATCTCACCAGATACAACTCCCCTGTGCAGTAGGTTACTTGAGATTTAAATTTTTTCCTGAATAATTTTGTCCTGCATTTGGGGCTTGCATGTTACTTTAAAAATATTATTTAATTTGGGACTCCACAGTCCCATTTCTCATCCACTTACGTGGCCTTTTACTCACTAAGGAATAGAGTGCATTCATCTCTTCCCCAATCCTTCAACCTCACCTTTTATCCCACCACAGACCTCCAAGTGTAGCTCATCAGGCCTCCTCATTTTCTCGCTGCCACAGTGTCTCTGCCTCAGAAACCTTGCCCTTTCCCCTTCATCTACAATAATCTCCCCCCCAATTTCCACCCAGAGAAATCCCACCTGTCTAGTCACGTTCAGTTAATCACCCACAGCTGGAGAGGGGCTGCTCTTGCTCCGAACTGGAACGCTTGGTTTCCGACAGGCTTTCATCAGATATCCCCACCATGTTCACTGCAGCAAAAAGAGCAATGCAGAGACCCAGCATCGAGGAGGAAGAAGGAATAAAAGACTCATTATTTCACTCCATTTTACCATTAATATTCAATCATACTCCCTTCTGGATTCTTTTCTCCTTTTATTGTCATCACCACCCTTCACCCTAGTTAGAGGAAGAAAAGTAGAAAAGGTAATCATTATTATACTGCCTGATATACCCTTTGAGGGATTTTACAGCCATTGATTAATTTGATGGGCGAAACCTATATATGCTTAGCTCTGTATGCTTGCTTTTATTGCCATTTGGAAGAAAGGAAACTCAAAGCTTGAAAATTTTAGACCAGTTTCCCAGGTCACAAAAATGCAAGAGATGGGAACTAGATGGGTGCAGGGATGGGGAGAATCCTCAATGCCAATATACTACTACTTAATTATATGGCGGTGTTCAGGTATAAGTAACAACATCATTTGTCATTTTTTACATAAATGTAAGCAATAAGCACCCTAGGAAGACCATGGAAAACCAGAATATATTAAGACTAAAAGTTTGACTGCCTTAAACTGACTCTAGAACTCCTCTTCATGAGTACCCATGGAAAGTATCCATAAGCGTATGTAAAAGGTACTTCTGCAGAGCTCTGGAGAACAACTTAAGGGAGGGAAGATTTATTTTGGCTCACAGTTTCTGAGGGTCCAGTCTGTAGCCATTTTGGTTTTTTTTGGTGCATGGGTGAGGAGGAATATCACTGTGACAGGAGACTATGGCGAAAGAGCTTCTTTCCCTCATGGTAGACAGGAAAGCATAGGAACAGGAAGAGACTGGGAACAATGTCCCTTCCAAGTTCCCACACCTTATAATCCTCTTCCTCCAGCTATAGGTTACGTCCTAATGTTTCTGTAAACTCTCTCAAATGGTATTAATAACAGGGGACATATGCTGCTAGACATGAGTCTCTGGAGACATTTTTAAAGAAGGAATTGTATGCACTCATATCTGTACAAAGCTTTCCGCAGGTTAGGTAGGGCTCATGTGTCACACTCAGCAACTCCCCTTCCCAATAACTCCATAGAGAAAGGACTTTTGCTATCATTGAACAGGCGCGTACAATGAAACACGGACGGTGTGTGTGTGTGTGTGTGTGTGTGTGTGTGTGTGTGTGTGTGTGTG